>OY365807.1:41460403-41712903 GCA_959347315.1 Bimastos eiseni | reverse complement strand
TGTGATTGCAACTGTGATTGCAACTGTGATTGCAACTGTGATTGCAACTGTGATTGCAACTGTGATTGCAACTGTGATTGCAACTGTGATTGCAACTGTGATTGCAACTGTGATTGCAACTGTGATTGCAACTGTGATTGCAACTGTGATTGCAACTGTGATTGCAACTGTGATTGCAACTGTGATTGCAACTGTGATTGCAACTGTGATTGCAACTGTGATTGCAACTGTGATTGCAACTGTGATTGCAACTGTGATTGCAACTGTGATTGCAACTGTGATTGCAACTGTGATTGCAACTGTGATTGCAACTGTGATTGCAACTGTGATTGCAACTGTGATTGCAACTGTGATTGCAACTGTGATTGCAACTGTGATTGCAACTGTGATTGCAACTGTGATTGCAACTGTGATTGCAACTGTGATTGCAACTGTGATTGCAACTGTGATTGCAACTGTGATTGCAACTGTGATTGCAACTGTGATTGCAACTGTGATTGCAACTGTGATTGCAACTGTGATTGCAACTGTGATTGCAACTGTGATTGCAACTGTGATTGCAACTGTGATTGCAACTGTGATTGCAACTGTGATTGCAACTGTGATTGCAACTGTGATTGCAACTGTGATTGCAACTGTGATTGCAACTGTGATTGCAACTGTGATTGCAACTGTGATTGCAACTGTGATTGCAACTGTGATTGCAACTGTGATTGCAACTGTGATTGCAACTGTGATTGCAACTGTGATTGCAACTGTGACTGCAACTGTGACTGCAACTGTGACTGCAACTGTGACTGCAACTGTGACTGCAACTGTGACTGCAACTGTGACTGCAACTGTGACTGCAACTGTGACTGCAACTGTGACTGCAACTGTGACTGCAACTGTGACTGCAACTGTGACTGCAACTGTGACTGCAACTGTGACTGCAACTGTGACTGCAACTGTGACTGCAACTGTGACTGCAACTGTGACTGCAACTGTGACTGCAACTGTGACTGCAACTGTGACTGCAACTGTGACTGCAACTGTGACTGCAACTGTGACTGCAACTGTGACTGCAACTGTGACTGCAACTGTGACTGCAACTGTGACTGCAACTGTGACTGCAACTGTGACTGCAACTGTGACTGCAACTGTGACTGCAACTGTGACTGCAACTGTGACTGCAACTATGACTGCAACTATGACTGCAACTATGACTGCAACTATGACTGCAACTATGACTGCAACTATGACTGCAACTATGACTGCAACTATGACTGCAACTATGACTGCAACTATGACTGCAACTATGACTGCAACTATGACTGCAACTATGACTGCAACTATGACTGCAACTATGACTGCAACTATGACTGCAACTATGACTGCAACTATGACTGCAAGTATGACTGCAACTATGACTGCAACTATGACTGCAACTATGACTGCAAGTATGACTGCAAGTATGACTGCAAGTATGACTGCAAGTATGACTGCAAGTATGACTGCAAGTATGACTGCAAGTATGACTGCAAGTATGACTGCAAGTATGACTGCAAGTATGACTGCAAGTATGACTGCAAGTATGACTGCAAGTATGACTGCAAGTATGACTGCAAGTATGACTGCAAGTATGACTGCAAGTATGACTGCAAGTATGACTGCAACTATGACTGCAACTATGACTGCAACTATGACTGCAACTATGACTGCAACTATGACTGCAACTATGACTGCAACTATGACTGCAACTATGACTGCAACTATGACTGCAACTATGACTGCAACTATGACTGCAACTATGACTGCAACTATGACTGCAACTATGACTGCAACTATGACTGCAACTATGACTGCAACTATGACTGCAACTATGACTGCAACTATGACTGCAACTATGACTGCAACTATGACTGCAACTATGACTGCAACTATGACTGCAACTATGACTGCAACTATGACTGCAACTATGACTGCAACTATGACTGCAACTATGACTGCAACTATGACTGCAACTATGACTGCAACTATGACTGCAACTATGACTGCAACTATGACTGCAACTATGACTGCAACTATGACTGCAACTATGACTGCAACTATGACTGCAACTATGACTGCAACTATGACTGCAACTATGACTGCAACTATGACTGCAACTATGACTGCAACTATGACTGCAACTATGACTGCAAGTATGACTGCAACTATGACTGCAACTATGACTGCAACTATGACTGCAACTATGACTGCAAGTATGACTGCAAGTATGACTGCAAGTATGACTGCAACTATGACTGCAACTATGACTGCAACTATGACTGCAACTATGACTGCAACTATGACTGCAACTATGACTGCAACTATGACTGCAACTATGACTGCAACTATGACTGCAACTATGACTGCAACTATGACTGCAACTATGACTGCAACTATGACTGCAACTATGACTGCAACTATGACTGCAACTATGACTGCAACTATGACTGCAACTATGACTGCAACTATGACTGCAACTATGACTGCAACTATGACTGCAACTATGACTGCAACTATGACTGCAACTATGACTGCAACTATGACTGCAACTATGACTGCAACTATGACTGCAACTATGACTGCAACTATGACTGCAACTATGACTGCAACTATGACTGCAACTATGACTGCAACTATGACTGCAACTATGACTGCAACTATGACTGCAACTATGACTGCAACTATGACTGCAACTATGACTGCAACTATGACTGCAACTATGACTGCAACTATGACTGCAACTATGACTGCAACTATGACTGCAACTATGACTGCAACTATGACTGCAACTATGACTGCAACTATGACTGCAACTATGACTGCAACTATGACTGCAACTATGACTGCAACTATGACTGCAACTATGACTGCAACTATGACTGCAACTATGACTGCAACTATGACTGCAACTATGACTGCAACTATGACTGCAACTATGACTGCAACTATGACTGCAACTATGACTGCAACTATGACTGCAACTATGACTGCAACTATGACTGCAACTATGACTGCAACTATGACTGCAACTATGACTGCAACTATGACTGCAACTATGACTGCAACTATGACTGCAACTATGACTGCAACTATGACTGCAACTATGACTGCAACTATGACTGCAACTATGACTGCAACTATGACTGCAACTATGACTGCAACTATGACTGCAACTATGACTGCAACTATGACTGCAACTATGACTGCAACTATGACTGCAACTATGACTGCAACTATGACTGCAACTATGACTGCAACTATGACTGCAACTATGACTGCAACTATGACTGCAACTATGACTGCAACTATGACTGCAACTATGACTGCAACTATGACTGCAACTATGACTGCAACTATGACTGCAACTATGACTGCAACTATGACTGCAACTATGACTGCAACTATGACTGCAACTATGACTGCAACTATGACTGCAACTATGACTGCAACTATGACTGCAACTATGACTGCAACTATGACTGCAACTATGACTGCAACTATGACTGCAACTATGACTGCAACTATGACTGCAACTATGACTGCAACTATGACTGCAACTATGACTGCAACTATGACTGCAACTATGACTGCAACTATGACTGCAACTATGACTGCAACTATGACTGCAACTATGACTGCAACTATGACTGCAACTATGACTGCAACTATGACTGCAACTATGACTGCAACTATGACTGCAACTATGACTGCAACTATGACTGCAACTATGACTGCAACTATGACTGCAACTATGACTGCAACTATGACTGCAACTATGACTGCAACTATGACTGCAACTATGACTGCAACTATGACTGCAACTATGACTGCAACTATGACTGCAACTATGACTGCAACTATGACTGCAACTATGACTGCAACTATGACTGCAACTATGACTGCAACTATGACTGCAACTATGACTGCAACTATGACTGCAACTATGACTGCAACTATGACTGCAACTATGACTGCAACTATGACTGCAACTATGACTGCAACTATGACTGCAACTATGACTGCAACTATGACTGCAACTATGACTGCAACTATGACTGCAACTATGACTGCAACTATGACTGCAACTATGACTGCAACTATGACTGCAACTATGACTGCAACTATGACTGCAACTATGACTGCAACTATGACTGCAACTATGACTGCAACTATGACTGCAACTATGACTGCAACTATGACTGCAACTATGACTGCAACTATGACTGCAACTATGACTGCAACTATGACTGCAACTATGACTGCAACTATGACTGCAACTATGACTGCAACTATGACTGCAACTATGACTGCAACTATGACTGCAACTATGACTGCAACTATGACTGCAACTATGACTGCAACTATGACTGCAACTATGACTGCAACTATGACTGCAACTATGACTGCAACTATGACTGCAACTATGACTGCAACTATGACTGCAACTATGACTGCAACTATGACTGCAACTATGACTGCAACTATGACTGCAACTATGACTGCAACTATGACTGCAACTATGACTGCAACTATGACTGCAACTATGACTGCAACTATGACTGCAACTATGACTGCAACTATGACTGCAACTATGACTGCAACTATGACTGCAACTATGACTGCAACTATGACTGCAACTATGACTGCAACTATGACTGCAACTATGACTGCAACTATGACTGCAACTATGACTGCAACTATGACTGCAACTATGACTGCAACTATGACTGCAACTATGACTGCAACTATGACTGCAACTATGACTGCAACTATGACTGCAACTATGACTGCAACTATGACTGCAACTATGACTGCAACTATGACTGCAACTATGACTGCAACTATGACTGCAACTATGACTGCAACTATGACTGCAACTATGACTGCAACTATGACTGCAACTATGACTGCAACTATGACTGCAACTATGACTGCAACTATGACTGCAACTATGACTGCAACTATGACTGCAACTATGACTGCAACTATGACTGCAACTATGACTGCAACTATGACTGCAACTATGACTGCAACTATGACTGCAACTATGACTGCAAGTATGACTGCAAGTATGACTGCAAGTATGACTGCAAGTATGACTGCAAGTATGACTGCAAGTATGACTGCAAGTATGACTGCAAGTATGACTGCAAGTATGACTGCAACTATGACTGCAACTATGACTGCAACTATGACTGCAACTATGACTGCAACTATGACTGCAACTATGACTGCAACTATGACTGCAACTATGACTGCAACTATGACTGCAACTATGACTGCAACTATGACTGCAACTATGACTGCAACTATGACTGCAACTATGACTGCAACTATGACTGCAACTATGACTGCAACTATGACTGCAACTATGACTGCAACTATGACTGCAACTATGACTGCAACTATGACTGCAACTATGACTGCAACTATGACTGCAACTATGACTGCAACTATGACTGCAACTATGACTGCAACTATGACTGCAACTATGACTGCAACTATGACTGCAACTATGACTGCAACTATGACTGCAACTATGACTGCAACTATGACTGCAACTATGACTGCAACTATGACTGCAACTATGACTGCAACTATGACTGCAACTATGACTGCAACTATGACTGCAACTATGACTGCAACTATGACTGCAACTATGACTGCAACTATGACTGCAACTATGACTGCAACTATGACTGCAACTATGACTGCAACTATGACTGCAACTATGACTGCAACTATGACTGCAACTATGACTGCAACTATGACTGCAACTATGACTGCAACTATGACTGCAACTATGACTGCAACTATGACTGCAACTATGACTGCAACTATGACTGCAACTATGACTGCAACTATGACTGCAACTATGACTGCAACTATGACTGCAACTATGACTGCAACTATGACTGCAACTATGACTGCAACTATGACTGCAACTATGACTGCAACTATGACTGCAACTATGACTGCAACTATGACTGCAACTATGACTGCAACTATGACTGCAACTATGACTGCAACTATGACTGCAACTATGACTGCAACTATGACTGCAACTATGACTGCAACTATGACTGCAACTATGACTGCAACTATGACTGCAACTATGACTGCAACTATGACTGCAACTATGACTGCAACTATGACTGCAACTATGACTGCAACTATGACTGCAACTATGACTGCAACTATGACTGCAACTATGACTGCAACTATGACTGCAACTATGACTGCAACTATGACTGCAACTATGACTGCAACTATGACTGCAACTATGACTGCAACTATGACTGCAACTATGACTGCAACTATGACTGCAACTATGACTGCAACTATGACTGCAACTATGACTGCAACTATGACTGCAACTATGACTGCAACTATGACTGCAACTATGACTGCAACTATGACTGCAACTATGACTGCAACTATGACTGCAACTATGACTGCAACTATGACTGCAACTATGACTGCAACTATGACTGCAACTATGACTGCAACTATGACTGCAACTATGACTGCAACTATGACTGCAACTATGACTGCAACTATGACTGCAACTATGACTGCAACTATGACTGCAACTATGACTGCAACTATGACTGCAACTATGACTGCAACTATGACTGCAACTATGACTGCAACTATGACTGCAACTATGACTGCAACTATGACTGCAACTATGACTGCAACTATGACTGCAACTATGACTGCAACTATGACTGCAACTATGACTGCAACTATGACTGCAACTATGACTGCAACTATGACTGCAACTATGACTGCAACTATGACTGCAACTATGACTGCAACTATGACTGCAACTATGACTGCAACTATGACTGCAACTATGACTGCAACTATGACTGCAACTATGACTGCAACTATGACTGCAACTATGACTGCAACTATGACTGCAACTATGACTGCAACTATGACTGCAACTATGACTGCAACTATGACTGCAACTATGACTGCAACTATGACTGCAACTATGACTGCAACTATGACTGCAACTATGACTGCAACTATGACTGCAACTATGACTGCAACTATGACTGCAACTATGACTGCAACTATGACTGCAACTATGACTGCAACTATGACTGCAACTATGACTGCAACTATGACTGCAACTATGACTGCAACTATGACTGCAACTATGACTGCAACTATGACTGCAACTATGACTGCAACTATGACTGCAACTATGACTGCAACTATGACTGCAACTATGACTGCAATTATGACTGCAATTATGACTGCAATTATGACAATTATTATAATTATAGCCCGGAGGTACTTCTAGATATTGTAATTCTGGACCATAATCCTCTTTCCGGAATTTCGGGATTTTTTCGGTCAAATGTCGGAGTTTTCATCGTGAACGCATTGATCGACTCATTACTGTTAATTTCCAACAAATTCCCAGCAAATTTAAATACTAATTCTAGGTCTCCTTAACTAGTCTATATAATAATGATATTAACCGCTACTCAAACCCAAAATTTCATTCCGAAATTCCGGAATTGAAATCACTAGGTACTTCATACCCTCAGGGACTTAAGAGATTATTATATGATGCGAAATTGTTTGGAAGGTCAGTTCTCATCATCATGGCTTGAAGATTAGGTACCCTTAATTACCACAAAATTGCACGGTTTTATTTTTATTCTTCTTGATTATTATTATTATTATTATTATTATTTGTATTATTATTATCGTCTTTATTATCAGTATCATTATCATTATTATCTCGGATTAGGACAGACAGGAAGACAGTATTTGGACATTGAAGTGGGCCGACTTTCAAACGCTGATGGCAAAGTAGTAAGTTGTTCTTACTAGAAAGGACTTGGCTCTAGCAATATTTTTGCACAAACGCTTGCTCCACACCTACTCGACATCCGACGGGTCCATCAAAACAACGGTGGTCCTTAGCCCTGGCCTAGCCCGGCCGATGACGAATTGCAATTTGCAATTGCAATTGATACTGTTGCAATTCAAGACGCTAACGCAACAGTTTTTGATTATTGTTTGCCATGGTTGAAATGAATTAAAGAGGGCTGTGGTCGGTGTACACCAGCACAGGTGTCGCTCCAAAGTAGACACTATAGGCTCTGACGGCAGTGATGAGAGCTAGCGCCTCCATCTCCACTGTCGAGTAATGCAGTTGATGTTGGCTGATTTTGCGGCCGAGGAAACAGATTGGATGTTCTATGCCATCAACCATCTGCAACAAACAACCTACCACACAATTGTTAGAGGCGTCAACTGCCAAAATAAAACTGCTTACTATAGTCAGGTGGTCTCAAGATAGGTCTTGAAGCCAACCTAGACTTCCCAGTCAATGAAAGACCTTCGAGTCTTTTCATTCCAATCAAACTTTACACCCTTCTTAGTAGGTGGAGTCTTAGTAGCTGGAGGTAAATTCAGCAAAGCCTCCACCTTCTGTGTTCTCGGCTGAATTGAATTCACACTTTAAGTGATGCCCAAGAAAACCCAATTCAGCGTTGCCAAAGATACATTTCTCAATGTTCAGCTTCAAATGTGCAACAATTATCCTTTGCAAAACCTCTTGCAACTAGGTAAGGTGGCCGCAACACTTTCTCAAAATCAAGACGTCGTCTAAGTAAGCGTCGCAAAAGGATTCTAACCCCTTAAACAACTTCCTCACCAACCGACTGAACGTCGATGGCGCTCCTCGTAGTCCAAAGGCCATATACTTCCACTCGTAATGTCCAGTAGGAGTAACAAAGCCAGTTAATGGTATATCAGACTTCGCAACCGGAATCTGAAAAAAGCCTTTCGTCATGTCAAGTTTCGAGAAGAATTTTACGCCACTTAATTTATCGAGTAACGTATCAATTCTCTGCATCGGAAACGGATCTGCTATGGTCACCGCATTTAACTTTCGAAAGTCCGTGCACAGTCGACCTGAGCCATCAGATTTAGGCACCACAAAAATTGGCGCAGCCCACGGACTATCTGATTCTCCGATTATGCAGAGTTTTAACAAATCCGAAATTTTATTCTCCACTAGCAGCAACTTTTCCGGATGTAATCGGCAAGGAGAAATTCGCACAGAGCGACTTCCTGGTACGAGTCGAATTCGATGCTCAATCAGAGTTGTTTGTCCTGGTTGAACAGCAAATACTTCTCGATAAGCAAGCAGTAACTTAGCGCGACAATTGAAGTCTTCGTCCACATCTAAATGATCCAACATTTACATTAGTGTCTCTCGTCTTCTCTTGATCTCTAAACACAAATTTCTTGAGCAAGTTGATATGTACCACCCTTTTGAACTTTCTTCTATCCGGTGTACAAATAACATAGTCAACTTCTCCCAGTTTCCTTTCAATAACGTAATGGCCCCGAATATTTTGTCTGTAACGGTTTCCCGATCAGTGGAAACAAAACTAAAACTTAATCTCCTTCCATAAAGTTAACCTCCCTTGCTTGCACATCATACCACAGTTTAGATTTTTTTTTCTCCCTCAACTCTGTTTCGTTAGCAATTGCCATTGATCCGCGAATTTTCTCTCTCAACTGTAAAACAGAATCAATTACATTTTGCTTTTTTAGCTTAGGCAGCAGCTCATCTTTCAGCAAATTTTTTTGATTAACTGTAAAGGACCTCTTACGTTTCTTCCAAAGAGTAATTCTAAAGGCGAAAAACCGATACTCTTTACCGTTACCTCCCAAAATGCAAAGAGTAACCACGGTACCAATTCATCCCAGTCTCCGTGAAACGTATCAACACCAGCCTTCAACATATCTCTCAAGCATTTGTTTAATTTTTCGACACATCCGTTAGATTGCGGATGATAAGGACTCTTCTTCATCTGAATACCTGACACTCAGACAGAAAAATTTGCATGATGTCACGACATAATTCCGAACCACAATCCGATAGTAACTCCCTAGGAAAGCAATCATCGAAGAAACTTGCACAAGACATTTAACCTCAGATGCTGAATGTTGCCGTAATGGAAACGCGAATGGGTAATGTGTTGCAAAGTCAATGACCGTTAAGATAAACTGATTCCCCGTCTTCTCACATTTTTTAAGGGGTCCAATTACATCTACAGCCAATCGCTCAAACGCGTTACAAATCACCGGTAAATTTATCAAAGGAGCTTTATTCTTTATCGCACCTTTCCCCAACCTCTGACAATCAAACAGCTTCTGCAATATTTCTTCGCATCCCCTAATACACCTGGCCAAAAGAAATGTTTTACCAGTCTGTTGGTCGTTTTCTGAATCCCAAGTGTCCGCTAGCAGGAATATCATGCAAAATAGTCAACAGTCGTAACCGTAACCCAACAAGGATAACCACTTACGTTATTCTTACATCACTAGGCATAATCCTTTTTCTTTAACATCGCATCAGTATATCCTGACGCACCTCGTAATAAGACTGCGCAGTCACATCCTTTTTACCTTCAGCCAACTCAAACAAAGATTTAAGCGACTAGTCTTCGCGCTGCAAGTTGATTTAATCTTCCCTCGAAACATCCATCCCTTTTTAACAGACATTTCAGCTGTATGTTTAAACAGCTCAACCAACCCCTCTAGTTCTCTGTCGTCACGCGCGACTGCACTTGACCTTAGTGTACGAGTGTAATGATCAGAATTCCCTGTGATATTTATTCCCCTTGCACTCTGAGCTCTCGTTACCACTCCAATCTATACAGGTACAATTTCTGGTAAATCATTGCCATTGATTACACGCACGCCAGAGGGTAATTTATTAACTAATCCACACAATAATTTACCTGTCTCATTCGGTGATTGTACATTAACTTCCACTAAGGGTTATCTCTTTAGGTTGTCCCAAGACCCCTTGAATTAATCTATTTTCTCCTGTATCGTGATATTCACCTGCCCTAAGCCGCTCCTTGCTGACTAGGCTCTGCATCGCATTTGTGTCCCTCAAAAGTACAATCTGCCGTTGTGCACTATTACCATTGTACAACTGCGCATAGGCACAAAACTCCTTATAGTTATTGCAAGTCTCGGGGTCATACTCGGCACCGGTCGCTAATCGGTGACATGACACTTCCGGGTTCCCAACCGTGTATAACCTCTTGAGTCTTCGTGAGTCTAGAGAGTTTAAACCACCTCCTTCTGAGATTAAGGGTCGGAATCGGTTAGCTTCTCAATTTGGCCACATAGAAGAAGGGCCTAGTCTATCCAGCATTTTATAATCTGGACGCATTCTTCCTTTTAAGCGCTCACTTCTACGCAGAAAATCAGGGGCTGTACTGGCTTCCTGAACCAGTGACAAATTCCTTAAATCATGGGGGATGACGAGTATAAAGGTTGGCTGATGGTATAAGGCACAGGGTGCGGCAATTGCTGTATCAAAGCAATCAGGGTTCGAAACTCAACTCACGGATCTCCGAGTGGAACCTTCTACTCTTTCCAACCTCTCGCTAAGTTCTGATAGATTAGCCAATTATTCAGACTGACTTCTAACTAAATCTGCATGACTCTTGAGAGATTTGAGCTAGTTTAGTTTCTATTTTGTTCTTTGATTTAAACTGATTCTTTGACATGCTATCTAATTTAGTAAATAACCTGTCAAGTGCAGAATCAGGTCTACTGAAAGGTGAATTTATTCTTTCTACCTCAGTATCCAATCCTACTTGATGTAAAGACTCCTGAGACATAATGAAAGAATATGAAGAAGTTTAATTGGAAGCAAGAACAGAAAAGCAGTCAATTCACAGACAAGTATTCAAAGTAAAATCACAAGGATCACAATCAATAGCCTAGTCACAAGTCTGAAATAAAAGTGCTTCACATTAAGTATAAGTCAGTCAACATATTTATATATTTATTCTCAGTCAGAATAATTCAATCTCCTGACCCTAACCTGTGCGATCAGCAATAATGTTCCCCAAATTTCATATCTACGTTGGCATAATAAAATACAAAATGGATGGCATTTAACCTCACAATCTGGACTGTCACAATTCAGCAATTCCGGAACGATTAATGAACAAATCCAGTAGAATACACATTCACGGGATGAATCCAATGACAATAATGCTTTCTAATTCAATAAATCGCAACTGATGAACTTAGTATACTTCAGTACTAAATTCGATTCTCAAACGCTAATATCACGGTTTTCACGGGCTCAACTTACCCGAAATTCTCTGTATATAGGCATACAGCACTATCACAGACGACGACTCTCGGGTAACTGGCAATGGATTAGAGGGTATACTCTTCCTTACATAGGAACTGGCTTCTACATTTCGCGCCGGCGGGAAAGCTGTCAAAACCCCCTCCCGTGGCATACCAAATGACCTCCGATATGCCTTGTCGGAGATCAACGCGCCGAGCGATTTATCAGCCTTTTGAAGACAGGCAATCGTCCGAAAAGCACATCCTGGCTTAGGCTCCTTCAAACCGGCCCACCTATGCAGTAACTAATGCATCATCGTTACCTTGACCTTAATAATGATACATTACATTTAAGGGTATTGTAACACATGTAAATAACTTTTGTAAACACTTTTAGGGACTTACATTATTATCTACTTGAGAAAAAACCATTGAATTTCGATCTTTCACCGTGCCCACTAATTGAATTTGTTTCGGTTGATGGTCAAAACCTCGATGCCCTCGGTTTTGTTAAACATCTCCGAACGTTAATCAGATATCCCATGACCCAGTTTTCCACAACGAGCACATCGTATCGGCTGTTCAAAATTCTTGGGAAAATCCCCTCTACTGCCAAATGATTTCATCTTACTATGAGGACTCCATTTTTCTGTATTTTCAATTTTATCATCTCTCATATCAAATTTTCCCCGCGACTCTGCTTCCAATTTGAACGGATTATAAAGTATTGAAAATTCGTCCGCTAATTTTGCCGCTTCTTTTAGACCTTTAGGTTTCTTCTCGATCACCCAGCGGTTAATTTCCGTTGGCATGCACGTCCCAAATTGTTCAATATTAATTATTTCCCTTTATCTTTCAATATCATCAATGGCTTCCTCCCCTTCCAACCAACTTTTGAAAGGCAGTCGCAACCGAAAACAAAAATTGCTACATGTCTCTAATTTTTTTTCACTAACGTGCGAAACCTTTTTCGACGAAACTCTGGTACTCTAGCGTACGCTAACACTAAAGCTTGTTTGAGTACATCATAATTTGACACTCCTCCACGCTTAATTCAGATACAACTTTCTGAGCTTTACCCTGAGTTGTGTATGAATCAGAGCCGACCACTTATCTTTGGGAAAATTTTAAATTGACATCGCCTTTTCAAACGTTAACAAATACTGGTCCAAATCTGCTTAATCGAACTTCGGAACAAAACGGACTGCAGCCGAAATTTTAAACCCCTCATCCGTATTCAAAGGTTCATTTACGTTCCCCTCCAATTTCTTCATTTTCAATTGATACTGACGAAGACTCTCGTTTTTCAGCCTCCGCCTTTATCTTCGCCTCCTCCAAAACCATTCTCCCTTTTCGTTTTTCTCCTTCAACTTGTATTCTCAACTTTTTTCTTTTAATTTTATTTTCTTTTGCTCCTCCTCTGCCTTTTTTTTCGCTATTGCCTTTGTCTCCATCTGTAATTTCATCTTTGCCAACTCAAATTTACTGTCTGTACGAATCCTCACGTTTCAATTGTTTTTCGTTCTCTTCGGCTTCCTTTGTCGCCCGTAATTCTAATGACTTGGACTTTAGTCTTCACTCCTCCTTTAGACTTTTTAAAGGTCACAGGCATCTTCGCCAAAGCTTTCTGTAGCTAAGGCTTACCTAGACCTTTAGTGTCTTGGCCTAACCTCTCTACAGCTTCCTTCAATTCTTCCACAGACATTTTAAATATGTCTTCCCACGTAATAGCTTTTCCCGCAACCGGCGTCTCCATTTTCCCCCAATATTCCAATTTCTTCTTATAATTTGACGAATTTTTTTTCTCTACGCAATACAATTCGTTTACGCCTGAATTAGCAATCCTACTCAATCTCATCTCTCTGTGCAATTCGTGTATTAGCAGTAGCTCAGGGACGCACGTTACGTTTGTCTACTCTAATTTCACCTACAAATGCCTTTATAACTATGACTTACATTTACCCAAGCTAAATTTTCACTGTCGTTTCTCGCTCTGGACCTCGCTTCATCTAGGTTTTACTGCTATATGCAAATTGAAATTTCCCCTTTTCGAACTTCTACACCACAAAACTCGATATCAAGAGTTCAAAACCCTACAGTTTAACAGGTTATCATTTTAAGACGAGCCCCCAAATGTTATGTAGTCCCTATCAAGTTAGCAACACGGTTGTTCAAAACTATAAATATATTGAAAACAAAGGATAATGTATCGTACAAACAATAAGCAAAGCAAACCTTAGCTTCAGTCCGAGTCCAGACAACGAAGACACAAGACTTCAAGCAGCTCAATTGGGCATACAAGCCTCGAACAGAGAGCGTCGACAGCTAGTTAGACTTACTGTAAACTTAGCTACGTCTTGGAGAACTCTTGGCATCCGACAACATAAAGGCAACAGGCCACACCCCGTTGTCAACGACCGTACACTTAACTATCTTTAACAAAGGTATGCCAAAAGTCTCCCGACCGTCACCACGCACAGGCTTATATAGGACCCTCTTTCACACTGCTCCTAGCCCATCCTCGTATAGGACCAAGGTAGACCAATGTTAGATGCCTTAGCATTATACATAGTTCATACATAGTTCATATATAGTCAATACATAGTTCATATTACGTATGGACAGAACGTAGGCCGACTACGCAACAATATATACATATATATATATATATTATACATGTGAATTAGAGCTGTGAAAATTAGCGATTAATTAATCGATTAATCGTTAATTTATTTTAACGATCAAATTTTTTAACGATTAATTGTTTCGGGCTTAGTGGGGCCCAGAGGCGCCAAAATCATTTCTGACAACCTGTTTGTAATAAGAATTTTGGAGGCGCCAAAATTTAATCTTACTAACTTCGCTGGGATGAATTAATTTGCATCTAAAAAAAATAATAATATTTTTAATCCTCATTTTGGCGCCCTCTCCAACTCGGCGCTCGGGCCACCTAGCTACGCCTCTGTTTAGAAATAGGGCTTAAAGAAATATGAATCTAGTTAATAAAACCAATTGTATTTTGTTAATAAATTTGTTAACAATTAAAGAAAGAGTTTGTAAATAATCAAAGGGTGGGTCCCTTTTTTTATCGAGGAGGGTGCCCGGGGTCATTTGTCTCTCCCTTTCCACCCCTCTCATTGGGTCTGATTGTATGTGTAGTATATTGTATGCCTATTAACCAATTACAACAACTGTCTTCGTATAGGCTTCATTCTAGCAAAGTTTTCGATCACTTCGTTATAATCTTCTTCACTTGCGAATTGTCTTTAGGTCGACATCAAGGATAAATCTGACAATTTTCCTCGCCCATTGTTGATCGTAGGTAGGCCTGCGATTTTGTTTAGTTTCGAGTCGCTGATAGATCGTTTGGCACCAGCGCTGTTTATTTATAATTCCTTTATACAAAACGGTGTAGGCCTATTACTGGCAAATCTGAAAGTTTTAATGTGTGAGGCATTTTCACAAAACGGCGCTTTTTGTATATCTGAATTTGTGCTGGGTCCGAATTAAACTAAAGAATACCTAGGCCTACAATTTTATTAAATATTAACAAACTCAGCCACAATCAGCTAGAGCTAGCCCGACTTTTCTTTTTTACGTACAGCGTTTTGTCTGTGGTTTTAAAAAGTAAACATGTAACATACTCGAGACCATATTAAATTTTAGTCCAAAAACCACAGACTTTCTCTCAAAACGTCACTTTTTGTGACAGTGAATAAATCCCTTTGCCTGTTGAATACGATCTTATCATCAAGTGGGCAGTTCCTATTCTATGTTTAATGTATAAATTATTCAAAACTCAAGCACTGATGTGCTAGCTGTATTCTTATTGGTTGGTCAATGTTATTAGTTAATTGTCATTGCATGTGATTGGTTCATGTAGGCTACTAGTTTTCACTCTAACCCAGTGATTGAATTGTCGGGGTTGGGGGGTTGGGAGGGTTCAACCCCCCGTTCGTTTTTCAACCCCCCTAGTTCATTCTCAAAAATACCTTGGGGGGGGTCAGGGCAACCCCTCCCCCCAGATAAACTTTCAGTGGCTTAGTGTATCTTAACCGGGTCCCTAGTGCTCAAGCCTTTAATTATGATACTTTTTTATTTAAAAAATCGTCATGTTACATTTTCAGTAACATAACAACAATATCTAGTAGGCAATTGCGTGTGCATGCATTAACTGAATATACAGAGTTGCCTGTAGTAATGAAGTGGCTCGGTGATGATGATAAGTATTTATTATGCTGAGTATTTCTTGAACCCTCATCAGTCAGCACGTCGACGAGGTTGACATATAAGTCTCGGGCAGTGTCAGAGATAGGGCATGACCTCTGACCACTTTATACGCTGTGTGCCCACTGGAGCAGCAGCTGCGTGCACTCGCTGGGATGATATTGAGATGAAGCCCATACAGTTGTAGTTGGTATGTACCACCAAACCACTTTCAGCACTGCATAGATGAGCTTACAGAAGTTGGATTTTCCCGCCAAAGCGATTTCCAGTTACTGAAGAATGCGATGGTCCTGATGGAGAAACTGAACCAGCGATAACTAAATTAAGATGATGCGACAGTCTAGCTTAGAAGGCTGATAAATCAAAAGCTTGTAAGTGTGTATGAGAAATCTCATTCTGACAGAAATTAAAATGGCCAAAGGACTGCAAAACTGGCCTCTAGGCAGTTACAGTTTGAGTGTCTCAACTTTTCTGAATTATCGCTCCTTTATAATGTCTGTTATTATTATTATTACAGCAGTTTTATATAGCGCCCTTTCAAGGTCTTCTACTCTGAAGCGCTCCTAACCCAACCACGGTCAAACAGGACAGTCTTAAGGCCAGAGAAAAACATAGCAGATTGGCCTATTGGTGTGAGGCGCAAAGCTACTGGAAGGCCATTCCAGGTCACTGGACCAGCCAGTGAAAAAGCACGGCGCTGTCGGATAGCAGTCCTCGCACGGGGAACAAGCAACTCCGCTTGCGCAGCAGAACGCAACAAACCACGGCGTCCTACAGTGGCAGTGGGGCAGCAAAGTTCAATCAGATGGAGGGGCGCCAGGCCCTCAATGCAGCGCCGTACCAGCGCAGAGACACGGTAGGCAATGCACTGTGGGTAAGGGAGCCAGCGCAGGACATCACGCATGTACCCAGAGACTCGGTCAAACCTAGGGATGCGGCCCACCAGTCGGGCGGCCGAGCGCAAGACCCTGTTAAGGCATTTAAGCCGACACACCGGGAGCCCATCATATATGGCGCTGCAGTAGTCTAGGCGGGAAACTACAAAGGAATGGACAAGCGTAGAAGCAGCGTCTTGGGAGAGGGAGCGGGATACCACCCTAAGTTGCCGGAGCTGGTAGTAACAGCTACGACAGAGTTGACTGATATGCTGGACAAAGGTAAGCTTCTGATCCAAGATTACCCCCGGTCTCTGACCGAGGACAAGAAAGCTAGGTGCGGATACCTCAAAGCGAGGGACCCAATATCTATTTTTGCCAGCTGCTGGCGGGTGCCAAGCCATACGTGCTGTGTCTTGCTCGGATTAAGTAGTAGGCGATTTGACGACATCCAAACGTGGAGGTTCTCAGTGGCTTTGCTGATTGCACTCACAGCCAAAGTCGCCTACCCCGCCAGACAGTGGGCATAGGCTTGGATGTCATCAGCATAAGATTGGTTGATTGGTCTTTGCCGCGACCAGAGGTCCCACGCCAGCAGTAAAGACTATGTACAGCAGAGGGCTTTTCACTCTTCAATCATCATGGCCCCAAAATTCTTTCAATAAAGCAATTTTGGCGAAAGACAGGTTGCAAAAGTAAGCAAAGAATTTCCTGCTAATCAAATACAAGCTGTATAATATATTGTATAAGAGTATGGCATATATATATATATATGTATATATAGACGAGAAACTTGTACAAGCTTTATAAAATTAGTCATGGAGAGAACAATTAATTAATCGTTAATTTCCGCAGCTCTAAAAATCCTCATGGCAACAATTAAATTGGGGAAGAGATTCTGTAGCAAAATTTCATGCAGTTTGCTTAATAACTCAATATGTTGAATAACTTTTTGAACCAATATTTTCCTATATTATAATCGAGTCAACCTCGACTATTTTCGTAAATCCTTGCAAAAGTTTTCACAAATGACCCTGTGGTCATAGTCTTTTTGGAGAAACTTCCGAAACATTAAAATTTTTGCAAAAACTTGACACAGTAACAAAACGTTTTTTAGGTTCAGTTGCTACGTACGGAATCAATAGGATAAAATATTCTACATCTGAACTCCTCCCCTGCAGACTTTACAAGTAAAATTCTTGCAACAATTGCAGTTCGTGGATGTTTGTAGGCTTTAATTTTTGTCAGTTAGCTTTCAGTATACTGTCAATCAGTCTTTAGTTCATACTCAAAAATATAAATAGTATTGTATCGAACCCCCACTTTGCTCTCAACGGGCCTGCATACAATTCATCATCATTCTAGCATATAATCAAATTAAGGGTCGTCCATAAAGGACATCCGCTAAAAACCTACTTGTTTCACCCATTCCCCTTGTCCGCATTCAACTAACGGACGTCCGCGTCATACACTTATCAGCCACCATTGCAACTGCTAATAATTTATTATTTTACTGCATCGCTTTTTAACAGACAATCAATTAGATTGAATGAAAGCTATGTAGAAACTTAAATTTAATAAATGCTTATTTGCATTGAAGCTTCGTTTATCATTCTCTCAAATGTGAAGTGTGGCCTAAAGCTACTATTAAACGACTAAGAGTATAACATAGCCACCATTAGACGAATGCATGCTCTCATTGCTCTGTTTGACGATAATTTATCCTGGTCAAATGCGGATGTTCGCACAGTCCATGACCCCTCCATTT
This sequence comes from Bimastos eiseni, assembly GCA_959347315.1. NCBI lineage: Eukaryota > Metazoa > Annelida > Clitellata > Crassiclitellata > Lumbricidae > Bimastos > Bimastos eiseni. The sequence continues at coordinate 41,693,856 of OY365807.1, read as the reverse complement.
TCACGTTTGTCCGCATTTTCCCTACTCCCTCCCTCTCGTTGCGGACGTCCTTTGCGGATGACCTCTTAGCTTTGTATAAAAGTATACATATGCAACAACTGCATTACATGATTATTGAAATTTATTATTTCGCCATGTTTTGAGTGTTTTATTGACGTGAGGTCACTGCTTTGGTGCTTCTTGATCTGTCCGCTGCCTTTGATACCGTTGATCACTCCATTCTGCTGCACGGTCTTCATTAGTGGTTTGGATTGTCTGGTCCTGCTTTAAACCGGGGGGATTGCAAACCCCGCTCACGTGCTGTTTCTGTTGGCGGTAAATTTTCACAGGCACCCTCTGTTGACTGTGATATGCCTCATGGTTCTGTCCTTGGCCCTTTCCTCTCACACTGTACACTGACTCTTTAGGTTCTCTTCTAAGTAAGTAGGCTACTCTTTGGGTCATCACTTTTATGCTGATGACACACAAACCTACCTCCATTCAGCTTATTACTTCTTTATACTCAGATGTTTTTCAGTCTTCGATGACTGCTAACAAGTTTCTACTGGATGAGTCCAAGCTGGGTAGATTAAAATAGTTCTTCTTTACTTAGAAGTAGGATCGATGAAAGAAATGTTGCTAAAATAGAAGCTGGATTGATTCAAATAATTCTTTTTTAAATAGAAGTTGGTTCGATCATGAAAGCATTACTGCATAAATAGAAGCTGGACAGATTAAAAGAGTTCCTTAAATTAAAGTTGGATTGATGAAAAAAGTGGTGCTTAATTGGAAGCTGGATTAATGAAACAATTCGTTTTTAAATAGAAGTTTGATCGACGATGCAATAATACTGTCATTGATTCAATTTCTATTTTTAGAAGAATCTTTCTAATCAATACAACTTCTATTTTAGCAATATTTCTTTCATCGATCCAGCTTCCAAATAAGGAAGAACCATCTTGTTCTGTGCAGCTTCTAATTATGCAATAGTAATTTCATCGATCCCACTTCTATTTTTTGTTTGTTTTAAAAACCTCGATTTTTTCGTTTTTTATTTCTCGACCCGTTTTTTCCGGGTTTTTTACATTTAAGTTCATTTGTTTATATAATTGCTTTCTTTGTGTTGTTATTTTGTGTAGTTTAATTTTGTCTTAATAGCCTCTATGCGAATCCGCAGGTACTAGTATAAAACGTCTTTCTCGTTGTTTGGGGACACTTTATATTTGATCTCGTTAATCCTTCCTGTGATCATAAGATTATCCATGACTAACACTTCCATTCCTCCTGATAGATATTCAATTGCTATCGTTATGTATGCTGTTGGACAATTACATACATTTCTATCTATCAGTGTACAAGCAACTTCTTTTCTGGTAAAATCTGATTTATCCACGAGTTATCTTTTCACTTCACAAAAAGTTGCTCCTGTATCCTATAGACACTCTGTATCTCTGCCATTCACTTTGACTCTACGTTTGATCGTATCTTCGTTCTGATTTAATAACCCATTGTCTGTAGCTATGCCAATCGCCATTTGTTTTACTGTCGTCAATCCTAACTAATACTCCTTGTTGATCCACAAATTCTGGATCTAGTCTAACATCCTGACTGATTCTGTCCTCTCCAATTTTTTTATGGACTATCCTCGTGTATTTTAATTGTCGCCGCCACAGGTTTAACAGCACCCCTAGATCTATTGGGGCAACTCTTGGATTTGTAGCCTTTTGCTCCACAGGCGAAACACACAATCTTCTGCTCAAGAATTTTAGCCTTTTTCTCTTCACGTTCTCTGTTTCTCTCCTCAAGTTCAATTTGTACTCAAGCCTTTTTCTGTTTACTCTGATCTTGGTTACGCCCCTCGTTCCCGTCCATGCCCTTCTTCGGATTGCGAAAATGGTTATATGACATTTAATCACGCGACACTTAATCTCGACGACACTTAGTCTCGCGACACTTAGTCTCGCGACTTATAATCGCGCGAAACCTCATCTCAAATTACAATTAGTTTGCACCAGTATTAATTTATGTGGTGACAAATAATTATGCTTTAATTATAAACCGTATTAGGCTAATGATAAGCATGCGGTTTCAATGGCAGCGGGAATATTCGCATAATAGTGATAATGATAGTGCATTTCATTCAGTTTACGAGCTAAACTCCCAGAATAAATATGCATAAGAGAATCAAGCTCAGTTGAACCAAGTTCTATTAAGGGCTATTAAGTGTCACGCGATTATATGTCGCGAGATTAAGTGTCGTTGTTTAAGTGTCGCGCGATTAACTGTCGGTACACCGCGAAAATGATATATGCCTGCTACTTACTTAATTATAATTGAGTTGCAGTTGCAATACAATTATTGATGAAACATTGCAAAGAGTAACGATGTTCCAACAAATTAATACAGTGTACTTATGTTTTATGTGGTTGGAAGCAGACAGACAGAGTGACACAGACATAAAGGCAGATGAAAGGCAGCAAGGAAGAAGAGACGAAATGAGGAAGAAGATTGGCGTGACTTTTAAACGAGTAGAGTCGTGGACCAATCTATTAAATTACGAATACGTCTATTTGATCATGGCAGCGTAACTACTTGTTTGTGGTGGTTCTCCTGAGAAATTATGGACGAATTAAGTCATTCGAAGGTCTGAGATTGCAATATCAGACCTTAAGGGTCTGAAATAACTATAGCTACGTACTGCTCGCTATTCGCAAGATAGTCTGCACGGTGCAATTATTGGTAATAAATAACTATATTAGAGAAGACAAGAAAGGAACTTTTTGAACGAGTTATGTGCAATGGCACGAGATACAGTAGGTTGCAGGAAACTTTGAAAAATCAAGTACAATTATATGTATATGAACAAATACTGCACCATATATAAAGTAAATTCTCTGTTTGTGGAGGACTTCGTTTTTTTGTCATTGGTTATAAATTTGAATAGTAGTAGTAAAGCTGGCAAATAAATATAAAATACATTCAGTGTGACCTAACGGACAGGCAAGATAGTGTTTTATGGATACCAATGAAGGCTTTTATCAGGCATTAATTGACAAATAAAGAAATAACAGTCCATCATCACCAAGTAACCAAAAATGGCGTAATTATTTGTTTCAGCGTCATAGCTGACGGTTCACTATGAACGTGTCGCATAGAAAATGTCGCCAAAAAATGTCGCAATCAAAAAATCGCAAATAAAAATGTCGCACGTTAACAAACTCACATATAGAAGCAGGCGTCAGTCAAAATGTCGCATTTTTTTAAAATTTTATTTATTACCGAAATTTGATACTGCTCTTCTTCCAACATCCTTTGCTCAGAAGTGCATATACACGCCTCGACGGCGCAATTGCAGTTGTACTGCAGAGCAATTGTGCAAAGCATATATAAGTAGCGCATTATATTAGATATTTAAATTAATTATAATTTAATCGAAACGGGAATAATCAATAGAATTTTTCAAATTACACACTGGAGTAATGAAATTAATTATGATTAATTAGAAGTTGGAGTGACGAAAATAATTTTGTTTAATTTAATGAGAAGCTGCATTTATGAAAAGAATCGTGGGTAAGTAGGAGATGCAAATAATCGTGCTTAAGTGGAAACTTCATTGACACAAAGAATTATGCTCAACTGTAAGCTGGACCGATGAAAGAAATGTTGCTAAATTATGAGCTGGATTGATGAAAACAATTATTCTTTACATAGAATTTGGAACGATGAAAATGTTATTGCATCAATGGAAGCTGGATTGAATCATTCCTATTTCAATAGAAGTTGGATCGATGAACGTATTACTGGACAAATGGAAGCTGGGCAGATTAAAATGGCTGTTCTTTAATTAAAAATTTGATCGATGAAAGAAATATTGCTAACATGGAAGCTGGATTGATTCAAAGAATTCTTCTTTAAATAGCAATTGGATCGATGAAAGAAATATTGCTTAAATAGAAGCTGAATTGATGAAAACAATTTGTCTTTAAAGAGAATTTGCATAAAGAGAAGCTGGATTGATAAAAACAGTTCTTCTTTAAATAGAAGTTGGATTTATGAAAGTGTTCTTGCAGTAAAAGAAGCTGGATTGACTATAAACATTCTTATTTTAATAGAAGTGGTATCGATGAAAGTGTAATTGCATCGCTAGAAGCTGAATTGATTAAAAACATTCTAATTTCAATTATCGTGTGATTGATGAAAGCATTATTTCATCACTAGAAGCTGGATTGAAGAAAAAGATCATACATAAGTAGAAGATAGATTGATGAAGTCATACCTTCGAGAGTTGTTGCTGGATGGAAGAAAATTAATGTCGTAACTAGAAATTTGGGAATGATGAAAAAATCTTTCTGAAAGGGAAGTTGGATTGGGAATAGAATCCTTGTAAAATGGAATTATTTGGAAGAATCTTGCATTAGTATGAGCTGGTTTTACGCAAATAATCTTGCTAAATAACAAAATGGATTGAAGAAAATGGAAGGCGGATTGATGTACTGAATTTTGCGCAAAACAAAGAGATAAAAGAATTCTCATCAAATAGAAGCTAAACTTCCGCTTCCAATAAACCGAATTATTTTCATCATTCCCGCTTCTATTTCAACGGCATTATTTTCAACATTCCCGCATTCACTTATATAGCATTCCTTTTCTCAGTCCCCTGTTTCTAGTAAAACTACATTTCTTCAAAGGTCTGTCTTCTAGTTAAGCATAAATCATTCCCGCTACCACTTAAACAGTATTCCTTCATCAACAGAGCTTCTAGTGAGAAGAAATACTTTTCATCAATCCAGTTTTTAGTTATACACTAATATTATCATCATTACCGCATCTATTGAAGCAGCATTCTCTTCATCATTTCCGCTTCTACTTTGACGGAATTATTTTCATCAATCCAGTCTCTTATGAGACTTTTATTCTTTAAAAAGATCCGGCTTCTAGCTAAGCGGGAATCTTGTCATCATTCCCGCTTCCACTTAAACGGTATTCTTTCATGTATCTAGCTTCAAGTTCTTCTTCGTCTTGTTGTTCTCTGCTTTTTTCAAGCAGATTCAAATGTTCGACGACGCCATTCCTCTCTTCTCTGCGCCTCTTTAAGTCTCTGGTAGCAATCTGGCATCATCCAGTCCAGGATCATTCGTCTTCGTCTTTCTCTTCCGCGCTGTCCTTCCATCGTCCATCCTAAGATCGTTTTCATTATTGAGTTTCCTCTTAGCACATGCCCTATCCATCTCCGTTGTCTCTGTCTTATCATGCCTAGTATAGTTCTGTCTTCTCCTATTATGCTCAGCACCTCTTCGTTTGTTACGTGCTCTATCCAACTGATTCTCTCCAGTCTCCTCCATGTCCACATCTCAAAGGCCCCTTATCTTACTTCACATTTTTGCTTCAAGTTAGACCTGCATATTTTCATCGATCCAGCTTATGGTTTAGCGGAAATCTGTTCAATTTTTTCATCATGTCGGTTCCAGTAAATATAAGCGGCTAAGCGGCTTACTTTCATCAGCCCAGCTGCGCTCCTCATCATACGATCATCTACATGTCCCACGTTCTTCTACGAAGTTTGGGGACCGTTCGTTATCCGTCTCAGGACCAACCGCATGGAACGGTCTTCCCGAACATGTGACGAACGCGTCGTCTCTTGAGACATTTAAATCGCGACTTAAGACACAATCTTTTTCAACATTCATACGACTGTAATTGACATTTTTTCTATTGTACAGCGCCATTTCTTTTGGTCTCGGCTGTGCTACGGCGATATATATTGTCTTATCATTATTTTTTTCCCAGAGGTATTAATAATCCCTTAGGCGATACCAACAATATCTGGAGATATGATGATTTTCTGGCAGTGTGTGGTAGGGCAAATGTGCCTCTGAAGGCAACCGCATTAAAGCGTTGAATTTCTGTAGCTGGGCGTTGGAAAAGATAAGATGTCTCTCTAATATCTCCAGTGCTTAGTGTTAAGAGTTTACCCAGATCCTTAATAAAGGCTAGTCCATTGATGTTAATGGGGCATAGGGTCTCAAAAGCCACTGGTACAAAATGATGGTTGGTCAGCAGATGGATGTATTTCGCATTCTTTCTTGTGACCGCCATTTCCGCTGCTGCCCCTGCCGCAGCAGCCGTCGCCTGGATGTAGTATGGAGCAACCGTGTCCGTTATGCTGGCGTCCCATTCGAGGCTACGCCCCCTCGCCATGGTATCAGTGTTAAGCCGTCTGGTCTTTTGCCATCCGTTCGTGAAAGTTCTGGTGGTCCTTGGTGTTAGGCATTTCAGCTTGCGTAAAACTGCGGCCTATGACGTCATTTATTGTCGCAGTATGGCAATTCGGCCCGGGCCTAGGCTGCATGATAGGCCATGCGAACCATCTGCCGTCACCCTCGACCCACATGGGCACGCGTGAGGCTCGCATACCATCGACCCAAGTCTGAGACCCAGCGCCACTCTCATCGTTTCGTCATCCATTTCGCAATCCACAAGATGATATCGGGAGTGCGAATAGCCAGTCGCCTGCGTGAGGCGCTGCAGCCGCCTTAAGTCTTGTACCGTACCGTGTCGTTGCGTGATTCGATCAGTAAGTCCTTCACTTTGTTCACCAGCGGCTTGTCCCAAGAGGCTTGTTTGTACGCTGCTTGGTTGTCCGGTTTGCGCTGTCTGTCCGATTTCGGTCCATCTTTGCAGCATCAATACCATCTGCTTATCTGTGAATGGAGGATTGGAGGATGCGGGTGCTTGCAGCGGAAGCCAAGAAGGCAGGAAGCGCAAGCGAAGCAGCCAGACGTATGCCCAGATCTCCTAATTTGACTGGTAGAGACGCCTGTAGCCATTGATTGTCATTTAGATTGATGTTCAATATTGAAGAGAGGCCTTTTCTTTGTATATCGTCGTATTTTACCAGTAGCGGATGTTCATGGCAGAGGAAGCATCTCAACGTGTGCAGTACCTTCTAAGAGCACATAGCGTTTCTTAGTAGGACCAGCGCGTCATGCTTAGCAACGTTTTCCAGTCTTGAGAGTGCAAGTGCCAGTTCGGAACATCTGAACTCCAGGCACGTTGTTAGCGCTTCTTCCGGCGATAGCGGCAGGTCGTCAAGAAAACCCAGCGTTAGAGCTGATGACAATCGCTGCATGATTGGTTGCATTGGCAGGCTTCTTCTTCTTCTTCTTCTTCTTCTTCTTCTTCTTCTTCTTCTTCTTCTTCTTCTTCTTCTTCTTCTTCTTCTTCTTCTTCTTCTTCTTCTTCTTCTTCTTCTTCTTCTTCTTCTTCTTCTTCTTCTTCTTCTTCTTCTTCTTCTTCTTCTTCTTCTTCTTCTTCTTCTTCTTCTTCTTCTTCTTCTTCTTCTTCTTCTTCTTCTTCTTCTTCTTCTTCTTCTTCTTCTTCTTCTTCTTCTTCTTCTTCTTCTTCTTCTTCTTCTTCTTCTTCTTCTTCTTCTTCTTCTTCTTCTTCTTCTTCTTCTTCTTCTTCTTCTTCTTCTTCTTCTTCTTCTTCTTCTTCTTCTTCTTCTTCTTCTTCTTCTTCTTCTTCTTCTTCTTCTTCTTCTTCTTCTTCTTCTTCTTCTTCTTCTTCTTCTTCTTCTTCTTCTTCTTCTTCTTCTTCTTCTTCTTCTTCTTCTTCTTCTTCTTCTTCTTCTTCTTCTTCTTCTTCTTCTTCTTCTTCTTCTTCTTCTTCTTCTTCTTCTTCTTCTTCTTCTTCTTCTTCTTCTTCTTCTTCTTCTTCTTCTTCTTCTTCTTCTTCTTCTTCTTCTTCTTCTTCTTCTTCTTCTTCTTCTTCTTCTTCTTCTTCTTCTTCTTCTTCTTCTTCTTCTTCTTCTTCTTCTTCTTCTTCTTCTTCTTCTTCTTCTTCTTCTTCTTCTTCTTCTTCTTCTTCTTCTTCTTCTTCTTCTTCTTCTTCTTCTTCTTCTTCTTCTTCTTCTTCTTCTTCTTCTTCTTCTTCTTCTTCTTCTTATTATTATTATTATTATTATTATTATTATTATTATTATTATTATTATTATTTGGTTAAACTACCGCTGCACAAAAGAGCCTCTGAAGGCAACTGCGCTGAAGTGCTGGATGCACACTGACAATCGTTGGAACAAGTAGCTTGTCTCTCGGTCTCTGGTGACATGTGTCAAAAGGCGACCCAAGTCTTTGATGAAGTCTATTCTTTCGTTATTGACTGGGCCCATGGTCTCAAAGGCCAATGGAATGAAGAGGTAGCTGACAGCGAGCTGGCTGTACTTGATGGTCTTCCTGGTGGTAGCCACCTCCGCTGCAGCCCCCACCGAAGATGACGTCGCTTGGAGATATGATGGAGCCACGGTGTCAATCACTGTCGCATCCCATATCAGGTTCCGTCCTCTTCGCCAAGGGATCAGCGTCAGACCATCAGGGCGTTTTCCGTCCGTTCTGGAGAGTCCCGGGGGTTCCTTAATGTTTGGGAAACAGCGCGTGTGAGGCTACGACTGATTATGTCGTTTAATGCTGCGTGCCTGGCGAACCGCCCTGGTCCAAGACCACAAGAAAGCCCGTGTGCTCCTTCCGCATTGACTCGTGACCCGCATGGGCATACATGTGGCTCACAAATGCGTGTCCCCAGACGGAGACCCACCGCTATTCTGACAGCTTCGTCGTCTAGCCGAAGTCCACATGAAGTGATTGGTAGGGCAAAGAGCCAGTCTCCGGCATGCGGTGCTGCGGCTGCCTTGAATCGCGCCTGGTGGTATGGGTCGGTTTGGGCAGTGCTCAACTCGGCAGCTGCCTTCTGCAGTAGCGGCTTGTCCCAGTTTGATTGCTTGTGTGCTGCATCATTGACCGGACGCATCATTTGGCTCTCGGTGCACCACAGATGTTCCATCTTCTCAAGCAGTCCGTCGACGTCGGACCAGGTGCTGCCTAACATGGAGGACTGCAGTCGTCGGGTGCTCGCAGCGGAAGCCAAAAAGGCGGGAAGCGCCAGCGAGGTGACTCGACGAATTCCTAATCCTCCCATCTTTACTGGTAATGATGCTTGAAGCCATTGGTCGTTCGATAGGGTGATGTTGAGAACTGCCTCTAAACCGCCGTCTAAACCGTCTAGGTCGTCGAATTTGTGTAGCAAAGAGTGACCCGTTCATGAGCTGCATCTTAATGTATATATCAGTTTCTGGGAACTGAGCGAATATCTGAGGAGCACCATAGCGTCGTGTTTGGCTACAGACTCTAGTCTGGTAACTGCTAAGGCCAGTTTCTTGCATCTGCCCTCCAGACATGTTGTCAAGGCCTCGCTGGTGGACAATGGCGCGCCCAGCAAACAAGCTCTTTCCGGCGAAATTGACATATAGTGCTTGAAGACATGGTCGGAAACTAGTCTGTCTTGGCGATGATGGATGGATGATCTCGCATTTCTCTTGGTTGAGGCGAAGCCCTAGTTCCTATCCTCGCAGTTCCAGCATTCTCACATCTTCCGCCACCGTCGCTTCCTCTCCTCCTAGGGTTAGATCATCCATGTAGCCCAGTACCAATGGTGACGACATCTCCTGTAAGATTGGCTGCAATGGAAGGCAAAAGAGCAAAGGGCCAAGCGGATCTCCCTGTTGAGGTCAAACCTGTGACGAAATGGTATGCTGACCAAACCGAAGCTCTGAGGGTTCCGCGTATGCTAGGTGACAGAATGGAGCTAGTTCCGGCAGGACCTCATCTATCGAAGACAGCATTCTGTCTCTGTAGAGACTGTTGAAGGCATTCTTGAAGTCTAGCTTCACAAGGATTGACCCTGTCGGCAATGCTTCCAGGAAGCGCCTCGCCGCATGGACCGCTGCCTCTCCTCCCCCCGGAATGCCAACCCCAACCTGTCTGGGTGCGAGGTATGCCGTTGCCTTTGAAACCGCGAAGGTGCACGCGCATTTGGATGCGAGCCTGCGCCAGTAATAGCCGATTACAATCGGGCGTAGGCCTCCAGAATCCTTGCGAAGTGCCATTAGAGTGCCTCCAAAGAGTATCGGTCTAATCTGTTCAGGGCATTCGCCTGTCAGAAGGAGGTTGACTAGTCCGGTGACGGATGAGATCAGTTCCGCTCCAATTTCTGCGCAATTCACCAGGTCCACCAGATGCTGTGGTCGAAGACCATCTGGTCCCCCTGAAGAACCTAACGGGAAGGAGCGGATTCGTGCGAGGACCTGCCTTTCTGTGGCTTGGAAGGGTGTCACTTTAAGTTTTTCCGTACTAATTGGGAGGTAGGGCGGATTCTGAGGATGTTTTGAGCGTAGTTCCTCCAAGGTTACAGAGTCTGCATTGGCAGGCCTGTCGGTCGAGGTTAGGATTCTGACGGCTGCTCTGATATTGCCATCCTCTAATTTGGAAGCAACTGCTGCGGCCAACTCATGGGCTTCGCCTGCTCTAGATCTTACCCTGTGATTGATGGTTTTTGGGATATCGGAGAAGATTTCGTCCCTCTTAAGCTGCCAAGACGTGTGAAAGTCTTCCACCCGCTTCTTGATCGTTGTTGATAGATTGTGGCGTTTACCTCCTCTTCTTGGTTGTTCTAAAATTGTCGCGCCAAAAGTCAAAGGCATCTGCCATGTGGTCGGATTTCCGACGTCGTTCAGTATTTTGTTGATGATGGTAGTGAGAGGTCTTCCGGTTTGTGGTCTGGCGGCTTTGGGAATGCGTTTCAACAAACTGTTTGGTAGGGATGGGTGGGAAATTCTGCAGACTTGAGGAGCGATTATGTTCTCCGATAGACCGTCCGTCCGAGTGTCTGATGTGATCGGTTGGTCAGTGTCCGGCGTACCGAAGTTACTGTAGTCCACGCCTTGGTTGTCAGTGTAACCGCAGTTCGTCGTTAGAGGGGGCTTATGTGAACCCGGACATGGTTGTTTTCGAGGGCCGTGTAGATGGACCTTTCCATCTCTGTTATGTAACTGTCTCTCAACCCTACACACGCTGCAGACACCTTTTGCCTTTTGTAAGGGTCGTAGTGATATTGTGGTATCCATTCGGGAACAGAATCATTCAGTTTTTATATTCATCCAGAAATAAACGTTTGAAAATAAACGGTAGGCTGAGATAAATGTTAAATATTGCGTTCAAATCTCGAAAGACAGAACGTTGCCATGGTAATGACGACGACGTTAGCCATTTAAATGCAAAATGGTGCAGTTTCAATGGAAGCGATGAACGCTGATAAAACGACAGAATATAAAAACCAAACTGATTTTGGTCCTGGATGATTCGGTTCTGAATGATGAACTCTTCGGTGTGATAAGATGTTGATTGGTCTTATAATCCATAAATCAATTTGTAACGACTGCGTATGCCGGAGAATTCATACAAATAGCGCCAGGCGTTAAACAATCGACCAACAACGTCTAACCGTTAACCGTTAACCGTTTTATTATTATTATTATTATTACTATTATTATTTATTATCATAATTATTATTATTATTATTTATTATTATTGTTATTATTATTAATAATTATGAACCATTATTGTTATTATTGTTGTATCAGTAGTACTTATAATAATGATAATGATGATGATGCTGCTGATGATGATGATGATAATAATAATAACAATAATAATAATAATAATAATAATAATAATTATTATTATTATTATTATTATTATTATTATTATACATATATGTTTCACATTATGCTGTTATCGCCCATGATGAGTTAATGGAGTGCGACATCAAAGTGCGACAGAGCTGATGAATGTGTGCTGTGAATGTGAGTTCCTGGTCTAGGATGACACCTAGATTGCATACAGTGTAGAGAATGTAAACTGCGGAAACTCAGGGGCAAGGGCTGTAAGATTAAGTTTTGTGAGCTGTTGGCGCGTGCCTAGCCAATATAATAATAATATAATAATAATAATAATAATATTATTATTATTATATTATTATTATTATTATTATTATTATTATTATTATTATTATTATTATTATTCATCAATGGCATTGCCAACGGATCTGTCATCATGCTATCTGGGTCGCCGCTTGTCAGTGGACTGTAATCTTGACATGGTGCCCTGAAAAGCCACCGCATTGAAACGTTGGATCAATGCCGACAAGTTCTGGAAAAGGAAGTTTGTCTCTCGGGTGTCACGGGTAGTTGTCGAAAGTCGGCGTCCAGTCTCAGACAGAAAGGCGAGGCCCTCACTATTGAGGGGACCGAAGGTTTCTATAGCGATTGGAACAAAAGTGTATTTCTTCTCTAGCTCAGAATATTTTGTGTGTTTCCTTGTGGCTGCTATCTCCGCCGCTCCTCCAGCTGTGGAAGCTGTTTCGGGGATATAGGAAGCGGCCACTGTGTCCACCACAGTTGCGTCCCAAAGTAAGGTCCGCCCCCCCACTCCACGGTATTAGGGTCTGCCCGTCCGGTCTCTTTCCATCTAATCTGGAAAGACCTGACGGTTCCTTGACTGCTGGAATACCGGCTCTGTTGAGGCTGCGATGGATTAGGTCGTTGATATTACAGTGTCTTGCTTGACGGCCAAAACCCAATGAACAGGACAGGCCATGTGCGCCTCTGGCTGAGACGAAGGCGCCGCATGCGCAGGTGTGCGGCTCACAGATGGCCACCCCTAAACGTAGGCCGACCGCCACCCTCACGGTATCGTCCTCCAGTCTGAGATCGCGAGAAACGAGCGGGAGAGCGTACAGCCAGTCCGAGGCGTGTGGTGACTGCAAGGCCCTTAGTCTCGCCTGGTCGTAGGGATCCTGTAGCTTTTCTTCTAGTGCAGACAGAACCGCGTTTAACAGCGGTCTGTAAAAGTGGGCTTCTTTATGGCCTGGCGTCGTCGGGGCAGAAGCTTCGGTGAGTTGAAGCCAGGTGGACATCGGCCAGTCGCATGCTGAGTCCGATTTCACCGCTACTGATTCTAAGATGAGGGACTGGATCTGGAGAGTGCCCGCGGCTGAAGCCAAAAAGGCGGGAAGTGCCAGCGAGGACGCCCTCCTAATTCCCAGTCCTCCCATCCTGATCGGGAGAGTAGCTTGACCCCATTGGTCATCGGTCATCGAAATGTTGAAGATTCGCTCGATCCCTCCTCGCAGCAGATCGTCGTAATAATAATAATAATAATAATTATTATTATTATTATTATTATTATTATTAAGTAAGACTGTATTCTTTTCACCGATCCAGCATCTATAGTTAAGCATATATATAGCATAATACTGACAGTATTCAATAATTTTAATCGATATTGAACGCGAGATCGCTTGATTTATCTGGAAGAAGAAACCGAGAGTTTAAACCTACCGATCTCTAGGCCCTATGGGCCTATCAATCTTTATTTCACCAAGCATTGGTAGCAGAGTGCAAACATATGAAACAACAAAATAAACAGAATATGAACTCAATCACTTATGGTTTGAGACAAACACACTAACAAACTGACAACATCATTGACATGATGATGATGATGATGATGAGTTCTCTCCCCGAAGGGCAGGTCCATTTGGCATTACGCCACCCGGGGATGAGATGAGTGAAGTGGTTTTCCGTTGCTTTCCTCACAGACAATAATAAGTGAGCAACTTGTCCAAGGTCGCTACGCAGTGACTCGTCGGGATTCGAACTTCCTATCCTCCGAACGCAAGGCACCGAACATCCCACTACGCCACCGCGTGCCATTAACATGAGGAAAGCATTTCTGAAGTATAATTATAAGAGTGCTAACTAGGGTTGTCTCTGCTCAATGAGTCGAACGCACAATTTCAGGACTGACAAATGGACCGAGACTAGTGAGTAAAGTTGATACTGGTGCAAATGTATTGTAATATTACCGCCGGTGTAGCGATTTCAGATTTCCCCCCCCCCCCATTCACCTTACCCCCTGTAACTTGAAATCGATTTCAAGCTACCCCTTACGTTTTCAGATTACCCCCAGGGGTAATATAAAATCAGATTCAGGCTACCCCCCGGTAACTTGAAATTTTTTCAAGTTACACCTAGGCAACTAACTACTCCTACGGCTTGCAGTTCAGCATTGCCAGTCCCAAGCCTGGAAAAAGGAGGAAGGTTCTGCAGAAAGTTTAAGGGCCTCCCAGGTAAAACCATATCTTGCAAAAGAAAAGACACATGAAAAGCTCAACCTCATTGTCGTGGCCGGTCGGTCGGGAGATGAGAAGATCATGGACCCGTCTATGAAGGGTCGTGGTGAAAGCCGAAAGGAAGCCAAGACTCAGAAGTCTCAAACCTTAACGACTAAATCCAAGGCAAGAATTGGATACTGGAATGTAAGAATGTTATATGATACAGGGAAGCTGGCGCAGGGGGTGAGGGAGCTGTAAGAATGCAAACTAGAAATATTGGGGCTGAGTGAGATGCGATGGAGATGCGTTGGCAATTTTTAAGGAGTGCAGTGTCATACGCAAATCCAAATCGACAAGCCTCTTAGCGTCTTTGTGTTCCATTACATGGATCTCGGCATTTGCTTCTTCTCATTATCCATTCAAACCCTAGTAGGAATAATATTGGTGACAGTACACATCCCTGGCGTGCTCTGGAGACAATTAAAAACCATTCTCCGATTTCTTCATCATTTGTTTGGGGATCCATGTCTAAACTGAATTTGTTTTTTATATTATTGGTACTGAGCAGTTAAGGACACTATTATAATGTTCCCTCCATCTCATTTCTTGTTCTTCGTGTGTTCGAAATGTGTTTCCGCTCTTATCTCTAACAGACATTTTCTGCGCCCCTTAACAGACAGCTTCTTCGCTAGTTTACGTTTTGAAGTCACCTTTATTTGCTGCCACTTCTGGTCCACTTGTTTCTGTCCATGTCTTTTTGTCCACCCTACATCGTTTCTTAACCACTTTTTCCTTCATTTTGTATTCTGTTGTAACTAACATCCCCTATGCCCGTGTTCGTACTCAAGCCCTGCTCTTTCTTTCCTTTTTACGTTCATCGATTGCTTTCCATGTGTTGTCACTAATTCATTTCTCCTTACCCGTGTTCCCACCTGGGTCCGATGACATATTGCGCCACGCCCATACCTGCATCTATAATTTTCATTCAGTTCTCCTCTGCTGTCTCGCATTCCTATTCTTCCAGCATACTGAATCGGTTTTTAGCTGTAGTTGGAGCTTCTGCTTGGTATCTTTTTCATTCAACTTTGCAATATCTATAGTCTTACATTCAGTTCTATTTACCAGATTTTTCAATTTCAGTCTTATTGTTGCGATAGCCAGGTAGTGATCCGAGGCGACGTCAGCTCGTCTGTATGCGCCTACGTCTTGTAGTGGTGATGCCCACCTTCTGAAGAGACATATATAATCGATTTTGTGTGTGGTTCCACCATCTGGAGATCTCCAGGTATCCATGTGTATGTTTTTGTGTTTGAACATGCTGCCACCAACAGTACTTTCAGTTTGTTGTTGCTGCAGTAGCTAAGCATTCTTTCTCCAATGTCATCTCTCTTTCCAGCGGCCTCTGTTCCCATGACATCCAGCCATCCTGTCCTGGCCTTGCCTATTTATGCGTTGAAGTCACCTATGATCATATTCTGGTATCGCCTCCACGACATCCTGCAGTTGTTCAGAGAACTCATTTTTCTTCGTTCGTGGCTGTACTTGTTGGTGCATACACTTGTATCAGGGTCATCTTGGTATGCCCTGTTTGTGGTCTGGTGGTAACTATTCTTTCACTTACTAGTTCCCATCCAGTTAGCTGATATCGTTTTTGGCCGACCATTATGCCCACTTCTCTTTCATGCTTGGCTCCATCTGAGTAGCAGATGCTTATTCTGTGTCAAAGACATTCACGCTTACGAAATTCTTATGAATAGCAATCTGTCGCATCACTTTGAACCCGTAATTTGCTAAATACTTTTTTTATACTTTTAACGAGATAAGTAGAGGATTGTGCTATCAAGTCAGAAGTTCTGTGTCCCTAATTGTCGTAATTGCACTAATTTCTTCACTAGTTTGACTGAATCTTTATTATATCCTATTTGGGTATGTAATATGTGATGCACATTGATCTAGTGTATTACTGGTTTCATACAATTTGACTTTTATATATTTTTCACATATTAAAAGAGTTTTCCCTTTTGTATGTGTCACGTGTTTTACTCAATATAGGGCCTACATATTATCATTAGTTGTAACTCACTTGTAAGCAGAACAATTTAACATTTTGTCTCTTTCACGGAGGGAATAATGTGAACACGGGGGAGGTAGTATGAAATCGATTTCATATTACCTCTGGGGTAATCTTAAATCGATTTCAGATTACCGGGGGTGGAGTAACTTGAAATGGGATAACCTGAAATCTTTACATGAGCGATTTCAGATTACCCCCATTCATCTTACCCCCGGTAACTTGAAATCGATTTCAAGTTACCGGAGGGTAACTTGAAGTCGATTTCAAGTTACCGGTAGGTAATTTGAAGGGCGATTTCAAGTTACTCCCTTCGATTTCAGATTAGGCCTACTCCAGGGGTAATATGAAATCAGCTGCAAGCTACCCTAGATGTTGGTAGCTTGAAGGTCACTCGTCCCGCCTCAAATTACCACTGAAAACAGTTAGGTTATTTGTTTTTGCTTATTTAGATGCATATGATTGATTATTTAGCGAGATAATACATTTGCCATTAGTGCTTATATTCGTTTTAATTAACAACCTAAAACTGGGCAGCTGTTCTGGTATTGTTGAATATATAAACGCAAGTGATATGGCCCACCTTGGAACCTGAGGCAATGAGGTTGAGATTTTTGCTATACAACAATACTTAACAATCAGGTCTACATGTACAACAAGTGATATGTCTGAAACTGTCAAAACACTTGGGGTTACGCTCGACAACGAGCTAACATTTCGACTTCACATAACAAGCCTCAGAAACAAAGAGAATTCTTAAATTGACTAGTTAATTAATTTAACTATTTGGGAGGTGTGCATGGGCGACCCGTGTGGGATCAAAAGCCAGAGTGATAAAATCTGATATGTCAAAGACCGATCCCTGTGGGAATCTGACATGGTCATTAAAAAGTATGCAACTTGTTTTTAAGTGACTGAGGGGTAATAGAAGAACCAGCCGAAGAGCGTTCCAGATCAACGGGCCCGAAGATCTAAGACAAAATTTTATCCTCGAACTAGAACAACAATGGCTCAGACTCCATCTTTTGCTTCAATCGGTCCCTCTCTGTGGAATGGATTTCTCCATCTTTTCGCTCCGAAATTCTATCTGATAGTCTCTCATTGTCTTTTGCTTTTCTCAAAACCTACTTCTCGCGGGTACTTGCGCACTGGCAGCGCATCTGAATGGTTCACCCTACTAGAAGCGCTCTAGAAATGTGTAAATACAATACCTGCAATAAATTTTACGTGGTTTGTCCGGGTTCTAACAGGGCGGCATGCGCGGGAATTTCTGATGCAATAGGTTTGGATGTCTGAACCTGTGCATAAATAGTAGGAGACAGTGCTCATAACGGTAAAAAATATACCGATTTTAAGTATTTTAGTCAATCTAATTTTATTAATTATTGAAGATCCTTAAATATTGGGTCAGTGTGTTCACTTCTATAGACACCTGCCATATAAGACCTTTGATCCTAGGCTATGATGATTTCTATCGCCTTTTTGTAGAACTATAAGCTTTTTAAGCATTGGTGTGTAATTGGAAGACCAAATACTGGTAAATCATTAAATCAAAGTGTATTAAATATAGTTGAAGTCTGATAGATATATGGGGAATGGGAAAAACTATGGATACTAACCCGATGTTTTTGGCTATTTTATTGGCAATG
This sequence comes from Bimastos eiseni, assembly GCA_959347315.1. Classification (NCBI taxonomy): domain Eukaryota; kingdom Metazoa; phylum Annelida; class Clitellata; order Crassiclitellata; family Lumbricidae; genus Bimastos; species Bimastos eiseni. The sequence continues at coordinate 41,676,153 of OY365807.1, read as the reverse complement.
AGTTAAATATTTTTTTTTATTTTTAATGTTGATATCGGCCTTCTTCCAACATATTTTGGTCAGAAGTGCACACGCCTCGACGACTCAACTACAATTGTACTGCAGAGCAATTGTGTGCGAAGGACTTACTCAAGTCCCTGCACAGTGACTTTTCGGACGTGGATCGAACCCGCTCACTCAGCGCACACTGAGCGTTATGGGCCGACCGCTCTAACCAATCGGCCACCGTGCCACACGTACATATTTGTACGACCCAGGATAGATGGTGGTCAACATACACCCCAAGGAACTTGACGGACTTTATCTGGCTGATGGGTGCGACTTTTAAGTGGATACTTATATCCTTTGGTACAATTTTCCTATGGGAACTGAATATAATAAAATTGGTCTTATCCAGGTCGATCGTGAGTTTATTTGCACAAAATCGATCAGCTACTTTTGATAGCTTCAAGTTAATAGTTGCAAGCAGCTTTGCCCATGATTTGTGTGATAGAAACATTTTAGTTTCGTCAGCGAACGTTATAGGGCATAATATGCTCATGTGTCCTCTACTATATAATAGTGCAGGACACATGAGCTAGGTCATTTATATAAAAAAGGAGTAGGAGTGGCACACGATAATAACCTTGTGGAGTTCCATAGGTAATAATAGCCCTATCAGATATAGTGCTATTACAGCGAACTCATTGGGAGCGATTATCAAAATGACTAACAAACCTATTTAATTGGACGCCTCTCAATTCTTAGTTCTCTATGTTTTAAGGAGGACATTGTGATTCACAGTATCGAATGCTTTTGCGAGGTCTAGAAATATACTTACAGAGAATTCGTTATTATCGATGACTTCTGAGATCATATCATCCTATATCATATGCACTTTGATTACGTGTATTACTGATTTCATACAATATACATTTCTTTGACTTTTATTCATTTTTCACACGTTAAAACTAGCCTTCTATCTTATATGCGTCAAGTGTTTTATTCAGCAGACTTATTTTCATTAGTTCAAATCATAACATTTTAACATTTAGACTCATTCAGAGAGGGGGTAATGTGAACTCGAAGGGGGTAATCTGAAATCGATTTCAGATTACTGGAGGGTAACCTGAAATGGGGGGAATTCTTTACACAGGGTTTAGGCCTGACAACAGCAATGAGTCTTGATAACTAAATAGAGCCAAAACCTATACTAAGCATGTTCTCCACATGCCTATGTATGCGTAATGGAAGAGGTGACAGGGTTTTGAGAATAGTTCAAATCTATCTGTAGGCCTATACTCTCTAGACAGCACTGGTGATCACGACTGTCTTTTACCATTAGTGGGCTACAGCTGAAGTGAGACGCAGCATTCTGACTCAAGGCCTCTTGTTGACGTCTTGATAGATTGGCCCTCTGGAATTGACCTGATCACGGTTGGATTTGATGAGCCATCGATTGATGCACTCAGCATTAGACACGGGCGCAATAAAAGTGCTGATTAATAATAAGTAACGTGGCCTCTGGGCTAAAAACGGCGACATACTGACTGTGAAAAATTCGCAGAGTCAAGACTAATAGCTTAGCTCGCTGCATAAAACAAAGTCAATGAAAATATCGGGGTCTCGATCCCAGGAAAGTATATGGTCAGATCGATAGGCAGTAGTTTACATAATATGATCAGATCGATATAGCAGTAGTTTACTTCTGTGGACCGCCTTGGTGGTCCACAGATGAAAGATGCGACTTTGAAGAAGAGGCTAAGGAGAAATCTGGAAAATTAGAGAAAAAAGAGCAACCAGGAAACTGTGGACATAAAGTTAGGCTATACAATTCCGCGCATGGGTTCAGCGTTTCAGCTGTCGTGGTAGTGAGGTTCGGGGGTGGGACTCAAGTTAGTGCTCAACCTGTCTTCTTTAAGTCCCTCAGGCCTCAGCTATAGGCCTAAGTGACTGAAAAATATCGGGTTCGGCCAATCTCTCAGCTCCTTCATGGCATCAATGGGCTATGAGGTGTGGACGTTAGGTGGCGCTTCGGCGTGTGGACATACCGGTTTTAGAGCGCCTCTGAGTAGATATCGTGAAGGGGCGCTATATCAAGTATTTCTTGATTTATTTTTGATTGATTGATCATTGGTGGTAGACTTCACCAATTGCGAGTAATATCTCGCTCTCTTACCCTCAGCGCCGCAGCTACTCTGGTTCATGCCTTTGTTACCAGTCGCCTTGACTATTGCTCCTCAATATATGCTGGGCTCCTCCAAGTTCGGATTGGGCGTTTGGAGCGGGTTTTGCGTGCGGCTGATTGGTGGGATTCCCAGAACAGGTCAGGTATCCGAGTACATGCGGTATGTCCTACATTGGTTGCCTCTACCCCAGCGCCGTCCTAAGGGCGATCGATGCGGGCGGTGCCGTTGTAAAGGGCGCAGACATAGAAGGGGACAACTTTCAGGATGGGAATAACTTTAATTTTTCCACAAATTCATCCTTTCTTGACATATGATTTTTTTTCACAAATGATTAACTGACTTCAATGTGATTGTTTCTATATGATTATTTCGATTGTAGGCCTATGCCCTGGCCAGACTAGATTATTAGACGGATTCGTTATATATCAGGGTTTTCGTCGTCGCAACTTGTCCTTCCATGCACCCCTCCGATAGTAGTCGACTTAAAGGGGCAGCTCCACCTCGCAGTTTAACGTTAAACCAGGGCCGCCCATTTAATGAGTACGCATTCTAATCATATCGGACCTTCAGAATGCTATAGAAGTCTAGCAGCTGGGTTTGTGGCCGTAGATTGAGCGGTCAGTTATGGAACAATGAATTATTGACTTAGTGCCTCTCTTTCAATGGACGCACTGTTATGTTTGAATAAAACATTACTGATAACAAATCTTTATTACTGTTCAGTATAAGTGTCATCCATTGACTTTTGGTCCTCCGTGCTCGCTCTACCGGAAATGTCCAAAGATCCCGAATCTAGTCAGTCATTCATATGTTACATCTCCCCTTTTCCAAACCGGATTAATTGGCTTAATGTCTTAATGTAGTGTAATTAGTTCAACAGGTAATCACTAAATCTAGTTGGAAGTTTGATCGCTCTACCACTCCGAGTTTTTGAACTTGAAGCTAGTCCACCCGTTGCAGGTGTTGCCATCTGCTCATCAGGCGCCAAGACTTGACTCTGAGTTTCTTTTACGGGCACACTGATGGTGGTTGGGAATTGTGAGGCTGATGCTGCCATCTGGACGTCACCATGGACCAGCGTTGTGGTGTCCTTCATTGGTGGTCTCTTAACCGGCATCATTTCCTTGGTCTGAATGAGATCTCTTCTGTTTCGTCTAAGGGAAGACCCAGTTTCTGTGTTGACTATATATGAACGCGGAGCCGAATGTACCTGACTGACTTGTCCACGGGTCCACGTTCCTTCATGCTGAACACGGACCACATCACCCTCTGTCAAGGTCGGAAGCGGTCTGGATGTGCGGTCATGGTAATATTTTCTGCTTCTGCTGTTGATAAACAATGTCTCTTCTGGCGTCAACAACCTCTGGTTGGAGATTCCGGTTAAGGACTGGAAGTTTCGTTCTTAAAGATCGGCTCATCAGCAACTGAGCTGGGCTTACGTTTAGTCCAGCTAATGGAGCACTACGGTACTGAGGCAATGCAATATGTGGGTCAGTGTGGCTGTCCTGAGCTTTTCGTAGAAGTTGCTCTATCGTTTGGATCATGCGCTCAGCTTGGCCATTAGATTGGGGGTACCGTGGGCTGGAGGTTGTGATTTTGGAACTCCAGTCCTGTGCAAACAACTGTCGGCTGGCGAAGGGCATGTTGTCTGCCATAATTTCATCAGGTATACCATGTCTGCCAAATATTTCTTTCATTTTGAGAATCACCGAGGCTGTCTTATCGGCCAGCAACACAACTTCCGGATACTTAGAAAAATAATCCACTACTAAAAGGTAATCTCGAGATGCGAACTGAAACAGATCGACTCCGACCTTGGCCCAAGGTCTTTGAGGTACTTCATGTGGCATCATTGGCTCGGGCTGTTGGTTTCGTCTATAGGTATAACACAGAACATTGGCTGATCATGTCCTCAATCTCAAACGATGTCCGAGGCCAATACAAACAGGACCGTGCTGTGGCTTTTGTTTTCTCCATGCCCAGGTGTCCTTCATGCAACAAAAACAACATTTCTTTTCTTAGAATTTGGGGAACAATGATTTGACCATCATGAAACAGCAACCCGTCTAATTCATATAGATCATGTGCTATTGTCTGGAATCTTTTCAGCTCCGTTGAAAACTCTTACATATTAGCCGGAAATCCATCTTTGATCCAAACTTTCAGCTGACTAAGCTCTGGGTCTCGATCTGTTTCCAATCTGAACTGATCCAGTTTTTTGGTGCTGGCTGGAAAGTCATTTAATATGGTGTGAACCATCACTTCTATGTCATCTTGCAATTCCTGATGTGTGACATCATAATTGTCTGTTGTCGCCTGAGAGAGGGCATCAGCCACATGCATCTGAGTACCTGGTATATATTTAAGTTCTATGTCGAATTTCAGGAGCCTCAACAGCATTCGCTGTAGTCTCGGAGAAGACTTGTCGAGTGGTTTTAATAACACACTTTCTAATGGCTTGTGATATGTATAAACAAGCGTTTTGAACCCATAAATGTACTGGCCAAATTTTTCACAAGCAGATACAATTGCCAGTAGCTCTATATCAATTTGAGCATATCTCGATTCTATTTCACTAAGGGCACGAGATGCATAGGCTATCGGCTGACCATGCTGAAGAAGCACTGAACCTAATCCTGTGGAAGAGGCATCAGTCTGTATACATGATTGCGCTTTGGGATCAAAGAATTCGAGTACTGGAGCCGTGATGATGTAGTTTTTTAATGCATTAATTGCTATTTGATGTTGATGAGTCCATGTCCAGTCCATGCTTCGTTTCAACAACTGCCTTAAAGGCTCAGTAACTGATGAAAAGTTTGGTATAAACTTTGACATGTAGGTGACCAATCCTAGGAAGCGCTGCAAACTCTTTTTGTCAACAGGCACTGGCATGTCAGTAATGGCCGTGACCTTGGCGATATCTGGAGCAACGCGCTATGCTGAAATGAGGTGCCCTAAGTACTTAACACTTGAAACTTTCAGTTGAACTTTTGCTTTATTGAAACGCACATTTGCTTCTCTGGCTCTTTCCAGGACTTCTCTCAATATTAATGTTGCTGTTCATATCGAGCCGCAATAATGAGGTCATCAAAAACAGTAAAAACACCAAAGATCTCGAGACTTCGTTTCTGAAACACTTCCGGAGCTGAGAATATTCCGAACGGAAGTCTGCAAAATGAGAATCGTTCAAAAGGCGTATTAAAAGTGCAGAGTCGAGAACTCTCTGCATCTAACTTCACCTGCCAGAAACCATCTTTCATGTCAATGATACTGAATAGCTTCTTTCCATTGAATTTTGGAAGAATGTCTTCACACGTTGGGATACAAAAATGTTCTCGCTTAACTGCCTTGTTCAAGTCTCTGGGATCTAAACATAATCGCAATGACCCATCTTTCTTTTCTAGGATAAGCAAACTGTTTACCCAGTTTACCCAGTCCGTTGGTTTATCTCTTTTTTCGATGATACCACTTGCAACCAAACTTTCGAGCTTGTCTCTTAATTTTGGCTGAAGAGCAAATAGAACGCGTCTGGGTGGATGAATCACTGGGTGAATTGAAGGATATACAGAGATGTGATGTTCTCTTTGAAGCTGTCTGATTCCTTTGAACACATCTTCAAATTCTTCAAGTACTTTATTTACAGTGTTCATGTCAGGTCCAGCAGTACATGAATCAATTCTGCACAATATATTCATGTGACAACAAGAGAACAACCCTATGATTGTGGGTGCTTTAATCTCGACAATGAAGAACTTTAAAATGTGCTTCTCGTCATTCAGTCTGGCCTCGATTACTGCGGTTCCCAGTGGCCTAATTTTGTTATTACCATATCCTGCCAGTATCACTTTCGTTTTCTGTAGCATGGGTCTGCTGGGAATCTTTTTATACTTTGCAACAGGCATAACATTCACTTCAGCACCGGTGTCCAGCTTGCATCGGATTTTAACACCTCTGATACAAATGTCTTTCCACCAACCAGTCTGCTGGTGTTGATCCTGAGAACAGGTATTTATTGTGACTTGTCCTATATCAAAATCGTTAATGTCTTGTTCTAAGGAATTGATGGCTGACCTGTCTTGAGCTTGGTTCTTTACATGCAACCGTCTTGAACCTTTACACATGCTGCCAAAGTGGTTCTGTTTCTGACATTTATAACAACTCTTTCCAAAGGCTGGACACTTCTTCGGTTGATGATGGGTTCCACACTTTGTACATGTGCTTCTGTCCGGGCTGTGGTCTTTTGTGTTAACTCTTGACCACGTAGATTTTTTGTCTGATTTAATGGCATATATTGCAGTTACTTCATCAGCTCTTATGGTTTTCAGTTGTTCTGCTGTGACTTCAGCTGCTCTGCAGATCTGGAGTGCCTTTGTTAAGGTCAGGTCCGGCTCTCTGAGTAACCGTTCTTGCAGACGGGAGTCGATACATCCGAGGACAACCGATCACGAATTCCTCCTGATCACCAAACTCACAGGTTCTAGCACGGAGACGCAAGGTTGTCACAAAGCCATCAATAAACTCTCCCGAAGCCTGGGAGCACTTCCAAAATTGAAAACGTTCAAACACCACATTCTTTCTGGGCGTGCAATATTCGTGAAACTTAGCTTTAATTGCCTCCAATTTACCTTTGTCCTCTTTCGGGTCAAATTTGAAGGTATTGAACACATGCAGTGCGTCGTCACCGATCGCGCTGAGGAACATAGCCACCTGAATCTTTTCCGGAAACTCATCCGATCGGGAAGCAAGAAGTAATAGTTAAAATTTCTGTAGCCACACCTTCCACGCTTCTTCTGTATTTGCACCCTCTAGTTTCAACGCCGCAGGCGGTGGAAAGGCTTGGTAGGACGCGTCCGCCATTGTACAATGTTTGTCCGTTTTTATATTCGTTTCACAAGAACACAAACGGGCAAAATTCGTATAAGAATTTTAAGCAAAATGCGAAGTCGACTGCGCTTGAATAAAACATTACTGATTACAAATCTTTATTACTGTTCAGTATAAGTGTCATCCATTGACTTTTGGTCCTCCGTGCTCGCTCTACCGGAAGTGTCCAAAGATCCAGAATCTAGTCAGTCATTCATATGTTACACGCACTATCCGAGGTAAAGACGTAATCCACTTCATTTGCATTTCAATTATAATTGGGTCGCAAAGAACATATACACATACAGACACAACACGTAGGCCTACCCTGTATACCAGACAGTCAGACGACTCAGATTCCAACCCCCACATCCAAAGCCACCCTCTCTCACACTGACTCGGGGCATATTATTAAACGGACGATTTCTAAAGCGCCGTAACGCAGCCACGCCGCTACAAGAGCGGCAAAATCGCGCTAGCACACTCATCTGCGTGTTAGATCTCTGAGAAAATTCCCCATCGGTGAAGTTTGAATACAGAGCTCTGACATGTCCGTCTGACCAGAAATTGTGACTCAGTTACATTCACAAAAATCGGCCCATCACTTCAATAAAAAAAATACTAGTTAACAAAATCCCAGGGGAGGCTCGCACCTCTACGCCTCAATGGTAGCGACGCCACTGGTTATACGCATAAGCCAATTAGTCTCTAGTCTCACTATTGTTCCAGTCTGAGCCTGAGGTGCCCAGAGCTGACACAGGCTAGAGTTTCCGACTTGGAGGGCGACGGACAGACGCTGAAGGAGATGACTGGTCTCGCGCTGGCCGCCTGTTGTTGCTGTGATCTTGCTGCCTAGTTCACTGACGATTCCCAATGAATCTTTGTGTCAGCTTCCTGCGGTTTCGAATACAACGGGGTTAAAGTGACGCCACTGGCAGATTGCTGCGCATTTACATTATCTTTTTTGTTATTATTATTATTATTATTATTATTATTATTATTATTATTATTATTAATATATTATGCTGTTATCGCCCATGTGGGCGAGCTAAGTGAGTGGTGGCAATGTCCCGAAGAGGCAGGCGGCGTTCCCACGCTGAAGAACAACCGAGATACGTTGGAACAGAAATGACGTCTCCATTGGATCGTGGGTTGCAGCACTTGTTCGACTACCCAACTCTGGAATGAACTGCAGTCCTTCACTGCTCCAAGCGCCGCCGGATTCCAAGGAGAGGGCTACGAAGTCGTGGGTGTTGGTTATGGTGGAATACTTGGCCCTCTTCGTCTTAACTGCGCGTTCGACTGCTTCGCCAGCTCTGATAGATGTGTCGACAAGATGTGACTTGGCGTAGGTGTCGGGCACTGTCACATCCCATGCCAGACATCGACCACGTGTCCAAGGAATGAGCGTGACGCCGTCCGGGCGCTTTCCATCTTCTCTTACCAAGCCGAGAGGTTCCTTTTTGCGCTGGAATCTTCGCTCTGCCAAGAGCTCTCCAGATGACATCGTTCAACATGCTATGTCGTTGATGTTATCCGCTGCCTCTTCTACAAATTAGTCCATGGAGCCCTTTTGCGTCGACGCTCTCTTGACATTGGTGACACAAATGTGGCTCGCAGAGCCACATTTGTGGCACCAACAAGTTGTGGCACCAACTTTTTCCTAGCCTCAACCCGGCTGCCAGTCGTACATCCTCGTTTGAGAGGCGCAGGCCTAGGGCAGTCACAGAGGGCGCTAGCATCCAGTCTCCAGAATGAGGTGCTCGTGAGGCCAGCAGGCGAGCACGGTCACATAGATTGTTATTGGACTCCAGCAGACCTTTCCATGCCTTGTCTGTGAATCGGAGATCCCATTCTTTCTGGCGATGACTCGCTGCTCCTGTTGGTGGTTCTGCATCTGTCAGGGTCTTCCAAACGTTGAGTACTGAACTCGCAAGATCATATGGTTCCTCAGCAGACTCTGTTGGAAGGATGCATGCCTGGAGTTCGCTTGTACTAGCAGCAGAAGCCAGAAAGGCATTAAGTGCCAGCGTAGATGCACAACGAACTCCCAGACCACCATCTCTCACCGGCAAAGAAGCCTGGAGCCAACGGTCATTGTCAAGGTCCACATTTAAAATGGTTGACAGTCCTTCTCAGCAGTTGATCAAACCGAGCCAAGTCCGGGCAATCAGCGCAGACGGCTGTGCGCAGACTGTACAAGAGCTTCGGTACACTTAGACTGTTTCTCAGCAGAACCAGGGCGTCATGTGTATAAAGCAAGGACAATCTTCCGATTGCCCTCTCGAGGTCATTAGCCTTTGAATTAACGACCATGTTCACAGCTGGACCTCGAATCAGAGGTGCACCCACAAGGTCATGTCCTCGAGGGCTATGCTCGTGAACTCTTGAAACGCAGGGTCATTGTTCGGCATCTGGATGTTGTGACACGCGATTTCACATTTGCTGCGGTTCAATAGCAATCCCAGATTCTTTGATTCCTGCTCGGTTAATTGAACGTCGTCGGCCACTGCTTCCTTGTTACCTCCCAATGTCAGGTCATCCAGATATCCGATACGCAGATCCGATCGAAGCTTCATCAGAATCGGTTCCAGCACAAGACAGAATTCCAGAGGTCCCTAACGATCGCCTTGCTGCGTTCCTTCTTCGGATCGAATTGTGTTTGAACCATAGCGCAACAGTGGACGGTTTGAATAGGCAGCGTGAACAAAGTGGTAGAGCTCTGGGATCTCTCTAGCAACTGCCTCAATCAGACAATCTCTGCGCAGAGTGTTAAAGGCATTGGCGAAGTCGAGCTTCACTAGGACGCTGTCTTCAGGTATTGTGGTTATCCAACGACGTGTCGCATGGACAGCTGCCTCAGCGCCTCCTGGAATGCCTACCCCAAGCTGAATGGGGGCGAGCCGTTGAGATAGCCTTGTTACCGTATGCGAATTAGCGCACTTTGCCGCCAGACGACGCCATGTGTAGCCAACGGCGATCGATCTTATGCATCCGTCCTTCTTGCTCAGGGTTAAAAGGTTTGCCCCATAGATGACCTCATTCACCTCTTCGGATAGACCTCCCTTTAGGAGCAGATTGACAAGGTCAGATAGATGTTGCCCGATTATTATTATTATTATTAGTAGTAGTAGTAGTAGTAGTAGTAGTAGTAGTAGTAGTAGTAGTAGTAGTAGTAGTAGTAGTAGTAGTAGTAGTAGGTGGAGTAGTAGTAGTAGTAGTAGTAGTAGGTGGAGTAGTAGTAGTAGTAGGGGAAGTAGTAGTAATAGTAGTAAGTGGAGGTGGAGTAGTAGTAATAGTAGTAGTAGTAGTAGTAGGTGGAGTAGTAGTAGTAGTAGTAGGTGGAGTAGTAGTAGTAGTAGTAGTAGTAGTAGTAGTATCTGTTATGTCTCACATGGAACATGGATTAACCTGGATATTCTTAAACTATTTATATATATGTTCTAACAGCATTTTCATTTAGCGCCTTAAATGAAGGCGACAGCATTAAATGACTTTATGTCATTCATCGCTGTCCCAGTTAGCGACGTTGGTGAATCTTTTCAACACGACCAAGGTTGAGGTCGCTTAATATCGCTACAAAAAAACGTGTATACAGGCCTATAACACATTAATTTACATGCGTTAGACGAAGTTTTACTTATATTATATGAGGCTCGTCCATTGTATGCCTGCGTTTGCATCATGTGGTACGCAGCTCATTGAGTAGGTTGCAAACATTAAAAAAGAAGTTTAATTTGGGTATATTGAGTTATGAACATTGGACTATTGGGCTAATCGTGTTCCAAGTCAAATTGCAGTGGAATTAAAACAAATAAACTTCTTCTGAACCACTTTAAACGCTTGCCATGTTAAGTTCTCGGTATAAATAAGATGTAATTCGGCCAAGACAATCTCCGCCACTGGTTGGACTTTGACAGTGCCGGTCCAAAGCCGGGAGAAAGAAGGAGAACTACATCAAATCATTTTCGATATGGAACGTGTCGTTAAAAAATCAACACATAGTAGCCAAGACAATCGATCGAAAACTTTAGCAGATTCTTGTCTAAAATTATTAATTATCCCGATAGATATATTAACTGAGGCGTCCGAGCAGCATCGTGGTCCTCATTGCTATGGGGCAAACCAGGGCTTAAAGTGTGCCTGGACGGTCATGGACGGCGTCCAGGCACTTATTTTCGAGAATGGACGCGAATGATAAAAAAATTCTATTTTTCGCCCATTGTATTTGGTTAAATAGAAGTTGGACTGGCACTACCAGACAGTCCACAATATACGAGTAGTGGCGGATTTCTGAACACCTTGCTCTCTTCTAATCGCCTCTCCCTGAACCTTAGCAAAATCCAGTAGGCCTACATCTGGCTTGGTGGACGAGTCCAGCTGATGGGCAGGATCGATTTGGAGACTTTCCACATATAGTGGCGGCGCTGCATGGAGGCAAAATACACAATTGCGTACCAAAAGAAAGATAAAAGATCGAAATGATGTACATCTTTCAATATGTTTTGAATGAACATCATGTGCAGAAGATGTGTATTGTCGCTATTGCGCACCAAATTTTCAAGGCCAGCGCCGCCACTATCCACAAAATCTCCATTTCCCTAGCTATCTGTTCGAGATCTGGGCATCCTATTCCCTGACCTTTCCCCATCTGGTCACATGAATACCATTTCCTCCTTTTTAATCACCTGCGCCAAATTTGCTCTATTAGACATGCCGTGTCCACGCTTGTTGTAGGGTAGACTTTACTGTGGAAACATTGCCTTCATGGGACTCTCCTCACAATATCTCTGAGCTCCATGTGTTGAATTGTTAACGCCTCTGATATCGAATTGTGCTATATTATTTTAAGTTTTCTATCATATTACATTAAAGACGTCTGGTTTTGAGTACATCACAGAGTGTTAATCCACGATTTCTGAATCATTCGACAGGTGTCACCACACTAACATCTCGTCTGAACCAGAGACGCGCTCAAGACCAGCAGGCGTGTAATAGTAATCGTAATCCTAAATTGTGTCGACATTTCTAAAAGGCAAAAGAAGCGAAGTGGCGGAAACCAGCTTATTCACGGTCGCTTAAATTCGCCTAATCATAACAAATCGATCGGCAGATAGTCAAACGGATAAGGTGTATGGCGTCTAATATTGACAATGCGAGATTTGGGCTATAAGAGTATCGGGTCGACCCGACCCGTGGGCTGATTATGTAATCAGACTACAGTTTGTCGGTTTCCCAATAAGTTGACGACTTTTCCCACTTAGTCTAAGTCTGTGTGAAAATTAATTTTGTCAGACTCTTTCTCTTTCTCTGTTTCCGACAACTGCTTTTTGACAACTGTCAACGACTCCTTTTGTTCCACTGGGACAAGTACTTTGTCAGACTAAGCAGCCAACTTTTCAAGACTAGGCTACCTTTCCCCGACTATTCTGACTACTATTCCCACCAGGCTGACACATATCGCGATTTATAAGCTTGCTGCTATCCCGACTACGCGGACTCCTTTTTCCGACTAGGTTGCCTGCAAATCTCGACTAGATTGTACTTTTCCGACTAGGCTGACTTTTATCGACTAGGCTCACTACATTTCCGACTAGGCGGACTGATTTTTCTGACTAGGTTGTCTGCTTATCCCGTTTATACTCACCACTTTTCAGACTAAGCTGGCTGCTGTATCTGACTAGGAAGGTTCCTTATCCGGATTAGGTTGACTATTTTTCTGATGTAGGCTATCTACTTTTTTCAACTAGGCTGACTACTTTTCCTGCTGTGCTGACTTCTTTTCCCGACTGGCTGATTGGAGGGCTCTCGTAGGGTCTACGTCTTCGACGATTGTCGAGGTCGATCTTGTCATCTTGAGACCGTCTTTGAATTCCAGATTTGTCGATATGATTAGAAACAAACTGACAGCGAATAAATGGCAGAGAATTTTTGGATTGCTGGCATCATGCAAGTGTCTCCATCGCATTTTCTTTCGATCTCAGGAAAACATTTCTGAGTAATCTATACAAAGGAGTGTAACGTGTGTTTCGCATGTATCTTTAAACATAATTGACCGAATAAATAAACTAATCAGCGTCATATCCTGCTGTTAAAATCCGTAGGCTATAGTACGTGTTATGTTCGAATAGTTCTGAAAATGTGACGTCTGAACTTCTTCTGAAATCCGGACAAACAAGAGAATTAGTTTACAAACAAAGCTCAATGGCAGGCTACACAGACAAAGACGAACAGAGACAGAGACGTAGACAGTAGACACTTATGCGGAGTATGACCGACATGAAAGATCGTGACCTGCTGCTGAAGAATACCCACGACACAGATCTCTTCGACACAGACCCCTTCGCCCGTACCACGCATACAAGCGAGTCTGAGGTAAAGTTCTGCTGTGGACTTATTCGGCTGACATTGTAAATGCTTCGACCCAGATTATTCTATAGGTGGATGGGGCTTATATATCTCGATTTTATTAAGCCTTGACGTAAGCTAACGAGCAGTTCAAGATTCATGCAAGATCAGGTTTCTCTGTCATGCATGAGCTGCTTGTATAAATCTTTGATGCTTGACCAATATTTCGATCTCTCGCGAAGCCTCTCGGCGTTGGATGGGTTGTCACTTGTCAACCCCTCTGCGTTGAAGGGATTGTCGGCCCTTCTGCGTTGGAGGGGTGGTCAGCCCTTCTGCGTTGGAACTTAGAGAGATTGTTACCCCAGAGGCGTCAATCCCTCCAAGAGTGATGGAGGAAGAACCCAAGTCCAAGTGTCAGGAAGGCAAGATATTATTCTCTCCTAAGACTCAAAAATATTCCCCTAACCTGAAATTGGAAGCAATTACCTCCGGACCCCTATCTGGACGCCCCTGGTTAGCGCGTCTGCCTTGGAGGGATTGTCAGCCCCTGTACGTTGGGAGGGGGTTGTCAACCACTCTGAATTGGAGGGGTTGTCAGCCCTTCTGCTTTGGATGTGCTGTCAGCTCTTCTGCGTTGGAGGGGTTTTTAGCCGGGTTATGCGCCGTTACGGTAGCCTACATTGCAGAGGTCTCCGCCCATGGACGTCTGTCTACGAGCAGAGACCAAAATCCCAGCTGAGAGTAGAGTCATGCCGATAATAATGGCCTCCGAGGTTTGTTGGTCAACAGTGAGATCGGTATCGCTATCACACAAAAAGCCCAAGATTCGAAAACGGGGTCATGAAGGTAAAAAGCCATAGCGTTAACCACCACCGACCATCGTGAAACCTCAACACCCACTTGAGAGTAAAGTGAAAAATACTGCTGAAGTAACACGGTTACTAAGCAGCCACTGCATCCGCTTGTGCCTGTGATATCCGGTGACTTACTCAGGCAATTGGACAATCGCATTGACCAGAAGCAGTCCGAATGGACTCAAAGTCGTAATAGCCAGCTGCACGTCCATTGTCTATGAGCAGAAGTCCTTGAGAAAAGATTGATATTGCAGAAGGTCGTTGCAAATCAGCGTACGCCCCGTGCGCCACCTTTCAGCTGACGGCGACGACTAAAAACAGACAGATTATATAAGCGATTGACGTTGAAATGGATCAAAGGTTGATTGCTGTCTGTGACATTTGGAGCTCGACCAAGAATCAAAATGTATAGACAGCCTTCTATACATTTTGACCAGAAGCAGTCCGAATGGGCCTACAAATGTAGGGCATAGACAGACAACAAATGATGCTTCGTCTGTTCATGTGTGTGTGTGTGCGTGTGTGTGTGTGTGTGCGTGTGTGTGTGTGTGTGTGTGTGTGTGTGTGTGTGTGTGTGTTTGTTTGTTTCTGCAAACTAGTACAGTAGCTTCATCAAGTTAACCGCATTAGTGCGTTATGAAAAGTTCAAAAGAGAGATTTTAAGCTCTCTTTTGAACTTTTCATAAAGTCTACCACTTGTGCTTAAAGACACAAGTGGTAGACGGCAGTGTTGTATGCAGGACTTGAAACTTCAAGACCAAGACGAGACCGAGACAGTGAGGTGCCGAGACCGAGATCGAGACACTAGGCTCAAGACAGTACGAGACAGTAAAAGGCAAGTGATCCTATATAAAATGCTGTAAAACACTAATGTATCAGTTTTCTGGAATAAGGTTCATTTGTAGTTTCAATTTGAAACTTGTAATGTATATATAGTACCAATTCCTAAGCATAGTTTTTATATTGCCGCAAGATTTTAAGACAGTTAACGCGAAACTTATCGAGATCTCTTGTTCGAGACAGAACAAGACTTTCACTTCAAGACAGTTTCTAAAAATTCGAGACACTACCTCGAGACCGAGACAGCAGGCTTCCGAGACCGAAACACACAAAAAACGAGACGTCTCGAGACCGAGACACTGTCTCGAGACCATACAACTCTGGTATACGGTGCGTAAATCATCTGGTGCAGCATTTGTATGAAGAGGCGCTTACACCACGTTCTCATGTTGAAATAAATGACAGTTTAAACAATTCACCGCTTGTACAAATAGCAAGAAATTCTATGATAAAGATTTGATAAATGGACCTATTGTGCAAATTTAATATGATCTAAATACTCCTATGCGCTCCTTTCATAGCATATAAAGTATGTCAAAGTTCATCTGGTATAGATCTAGGCCTGGTCAAAGTTTAAGATGTCAAAGAGTTCTTGAAGCAGAGGGCACGCCAATGTCATTACGAGCACTTCTAGAAAAGATCGGTTTGGTCCCTTTGGTGTCTGGATCTGAACTGAGTTCGACTGACCTACATACACGGTCAACCGAATTTTAATGACGAGACAGACAGATACCAACGTTATCCTGCAGAGGGTGTTGATTTTGGACCAATTGAGATTCTTGGCACTAAGTCCTATTGTTCTGAAAGTGACTTTAACCTTTCATCAGCAGATCGCTTAGTGTAAACAGTCTGCGGATGAAGATTACTGATTTGAATGCAACGAACTACTTTTTGAAACTATGACTATTATAGAAACTTTGGCCGATGCATGCTTCGTAGAAACTATAAGAGGAGGTTTTGTTAGTTAATGATGAACGTGTTACGGGTACTGAGTAATATATTGGCGAAGTCAAGTAGAGCCACTTGCTTAATGAGCTATTGAGCTTATGTACCTGCTACGTCCTGTCGTGTGTCTGGGATTCGAATTTCAAAGCGTCATGCCGACTTGGAATTTGGTTGTTGAGCCAAGATGCTATTAAAGTGAAGCCTATAGTCATAGCGGTTGAATTGTCCTTCTCGTATATCTTATCGATAGGTCGACTGAGTAATTGTGTATAGGACTTCACACGATCGTGCGGTATGTGTAGAGGGCCGGTCAGAGAGGTTTGTCAGTTGACGGCTTCGAAGGTCTAGTGCAATAAATTCGATCTCACACACCGACGGTCATTTAATATTCGTTTTAAATTAGCCCATAATATATGGCATGAATGTAATTCTATTGATGAAAGGAACCTACTATTCCAGCCCCTGCCTCTGGTGTCTGATTACTGATGTCTTTATGGGCCACTGATACCTTCCCTGTTGTCACTGCCAACCGTTGAACTGTGATGTTGGGTCGACACCTCTTGCAGGTCCAGTGCCTGAGGGTCTCAATAGGCGAAAAGGGACGGCATCGCCTGGATGAACAGATGATGCGATGAGCCTCCATGTATTATAGGTGACACGTCATCTCACTAAGGATCAGCTTTCGGGCAATATAATTTAGTGCAAGGGGAAAATGTCCGATTGACAAGACACAAACGGATGAGCAGACATACAGAGGCAGATGACCAGGTCCAGAAGAACTGACAGATGAATAGACAGTCTCTCGCCTGTGACCATATGCAAGTCTAGTGTAATGCGTGCAAAGCGACCAACAACGACAACAACAATAACAACAGCAACAGCAACATCCTCAGGAAGTCTTCCGTGATGACGGCGGCAGCGGAGCATATCGTGTCGTATCTGAAAAGTGACAGAGCGCTTCTAACAGTGCTATAGGCCTAATAGCTATTCTGGAGCGATCTGATCCTGACAGCCCCGAGGAAATCAGAAAGTCTTGAATCATCGGTGTTGCAGGCATAGCAACTAGGCTTCTGCTGTTGTCTATACGGGGTAGAAATGTACTCATATAAGTTTATTTATGACGAGGATGGTATGCCTTCGGGATAGAAATAATTCTATAATGATCCATGTAGTAATTTAGGGTCACCCATCCGTAACCGAACGGATAGGAGGTATGGGGAAGGCAGGAAGGGAAAGAGAGGGAGGGAAGAAAGAAGGGAAAGAGGGAGGGACCGTCGTTGTGCTTCTATGATGACCTACAAAGGCCGCTCACACGTCTGAACTTAGGCCTCGAGTTTGTCTGAATTCCTTTGATCAATATTAGGCTTCCGAGAACGAAGGAACTTGAAACGATTGTGTTATAAATCTAATCTTAGATCAGTTTACAGGAGCACACTATAGAGTAGCGTTGGTTATAACAATCGAGACTACCTTGCATAAACCCCTAAATATAATTAAGCTTAATGCATGAAACTAAATAACTGTCAGAGGAAAATGATTTACATAAATACTTACAAAAATTGAACACGCATACACACGGTTAACACACACACACACACACACACACACACATACACAACAGTGCACAAACAATCAGACATACATATCGGTACATACACTTATAGGTACATATCAAGCCTATGCATACAAACATACGCATGATTTTATGTGTATAGGCCCTAAATGCATGCACCTATGCCCACATACATGCATACATACACAAACATGCACACATATAGGGGCCTACTTACATGCATGCATACATACATACAAGCAGATTATGGTTTGCGGAGCTGTATATAGGCCTACAACGCTTCGGAAAACACGGCGAACAGAGGTCAGCAATATAGCATTTAATTTGAAATAGCGGTTGACCCATATGCAGCGTCATTTTGTTCAGAACAGACGACTATTACGAAGGGTTCGGAAAGGCTTTGAAAGCTCTCCATTCGTATGTTGTGCATCAAAGAGACACCTTTGAACTTTCAACACCGCTATCACTCTAGCACATAATATTCGTAGAGAACTGACGTCGTTAGAACTGTTTGCCAAACGATTTGGAATGGCGACTGGGTCTTGTATTTCAAAAGATTGTCTGACATAGTTCAGGTAACATCGGTTAGTCTTTGTAGTTACGCCAATATGTATCGTATAGCTTACACAGATAATCATAGGCTAATATTATATTACGCCTTAATTTATTATAATTATATATGCATGTATATATTTTGTATATCATTGATAATCATGATGATTATGACGACGACGACAAAGACGATGATGATTATGACGATCATCATCATCATCATCATCACTTGTTCCTGATGCCAGCTGTTTGTCGGTGATGTGTATGAATAAATTATCTTCATTGTCCTTGATCATTTGTCAGTCTTCGTTATATCAATATTTGTGTTTGAAGCATTAATGTGACTCATGTAAATTTGAAGCACTAGTCTGTTTGATTGGTGTCAATAGTTGAAACCGGTGCATGCATCAGCGGATGGACGTTTTGATAGTCATGACGAGCATTGCCGTTATAAAGGCATTTAAGCTGTTACGTCTTTAACCTATTGGCTTGTTCAGTTGGTGTCAGTCATGCATATCATGAATGCCAATAAAGTCGTAAAATGAATTAATCTGACCTGCGTCATCGCAAAGATATGGCTTTAATGTATACGACCGGTTTGGGTCTTTGACTTTCCACGGCTGACTAATTGTTAATGATTATAGGCCTAGTGTTTACATGGATTCCGATCTCCAGTGGCCACTAATCGACCCAATGCTTGTCTTAATCTACAAATTGACAGATCGATGTTTGGTAAAATGCCAACGACGATGAACACCTAACTAAGTCCATTTCAATACACATTTGAAGTTGAAGTTATTGCTTGATATGTTAAAACACGCTTCATCGAGAAGCGCATTTGACAGTCGAAGGTCAGAAAAATCTCCCAATTCAACTGTGCATGGTCATTTTATGTCGTCTAGAGCGATACCACACTTGGCAGCGGGGTTTGTTTAGTTGGCAATTGTTGCTATTGAGCAACAATGTGTCAAAAAGATTATTAGCGTCACCCTTCTCCTTTACCCATAATAGAGAATGGGTCTAGGGGTGTCTTATGACAGCAATGGTCATTGGTCTTTCACGTCTTACCATGTTGTTGATTCATTGTCGAACATCGTTCTTTGATCTTATCATTCGTCTTTTCTTCTAGTTATGTAAAACATTAGATAGGCTAACGAACAGCAAAGACAAACTTAGGACTTAGGATAATAATAGTAGGCAACCTGACGGCGAGCCAAAACGCCGAGCGCTTCTGTTGTTAGCAGAAGGGAACGGACAATTGCCCTTAGACAATTGCCCCTCTGGAAGTTGTCCCCCGGACAATTGCCTTCCCGACTAGGACAATTGCCCCTGGGTTAGACCATAAGCTCGCCGAAAGTTATAACTCGTTCGAACCAGGTACAATATGTTATTTGACTTTGTTTAAACTTGTAAGCTATTATGCATTTGCTGGTAGTCTAATATAGGATATTCTTACTTACTTACTTAAATTACACTACACACATGAAACTTATATTTTTAGACAAACATTGAACTGCGTTATCCAGATTTCTCTGTATATGAGACTAAAAGACTGGTTTGATAGAATCCTATTGCTGACACATTTTGTCTATTTGCAATTTCTGTTAGTGCCATCATAGCTAGCGTTGGTATATTTGTCAAGGGTACTTTCAATACGAGAATGTTCTTTGACCTTGTTTAAATTTGATACTATTGTTTCTACATTATGTAAGCTACTGCGCGTTTGCTGGTAGTCTAATAAAGAATATTCTTACTTACTTACTTCATTGTCCGAGGCAAATCGCCTTTGGGAAGATTCCAACGATTCTTGCAAAATGGCATGCATGACATGAGCCCTATTGCCTGTTACGAATGCACTCAAGACTTGAAGAGAGAAGAAAAGATGGAGGAAGACTAGAAAACGCTAGAAGGAGAGGATGGAACAGAGTTTTGAAACTTTGCGAAAATTATTGAATCGGTCTATAAAAGAACGTGGACTATGCTTAGGAGCTGAGTTACATTATAGGCCTTTAACTCGCATTACATACATATAGTTAACCGGTTCGTCTCTTACATTGGATTCTGTCCCTGTTTAAAGCCGGACCTATAAGTAGGCCAACATGTGATTTGTTATTCAACTATTATCTAGTAGGCCTATAGGCCTACCCTTATCGTTGTGATATCCGCCCTGGTCAGTAGGGAGATTAAACAATCTTCTTGCACAGTTAACGGGCTTGAATTAAAAGCTGACGCGCTATTCCCTAAGCATACAGTTGAGAGGCCAGCTGAAACCAGTCGCTGACCAGCCAGACCTACAACACGCAATTGTACCCGTGGCTCCCCTCCCAACAACACAGTTCCGCGTGACTCAGTGCTGGCTTAGGCGAATTCAGGAGACTTTGTCGTATCGAATTAACGTCTGTCTGCACGGCTGAGATTCAGCCAATCCCCATTGGTCCGTGAGATAGAATTGATCGCGGCAGCAAAGTGGCTCATAGTTCAGACATGAAAATTAGGCCAGTGACCAGTCGAAATATATATCGAAGCGGCATTGGGTCAATTTGGGTGTAAGCTTTCTGTAAGGCCCTGCTGGAAGCTCAAACTCGCACTGGTCGGTCGTTGTTGATTCGTCACAAGACCAAATCACGGAACTTCGTCACTGTTCCTGTAGCTTACCGCGGTTCTGAACTTCCGCTGTATTCGGGCACCATTTTCCGCAGTTGAGTCAGAGACGGCAGCAATCTCAAGAGTCAATATTATTCGTTTGGCGGAGTTGATTGTGTCAGGCGCACAGCTCTCTGTCCGTCACAAGACCGCCGCTTCTCAGTTAAGATTCGACTAACAAAGCAGCGTGTACACTGGCCGTGCAACGCGAGAGACACACGTGCTGTCAAAGATCCGAAGCACGTGGTTCTGAATCGCCTACTAGCTTGAGTAAACTCAGTTGTAACATAACAGTCTCCAAGAAGTGAAGACGACCTTTAGATTGTCATTTGTATTCGAGGCGCTTGTCGGAAATAAAGTCACCTACGCTGAATGCGCGGTTTTTTACTCTAGTTCAACACAACTCTGGCGAGACGGACCTGTTTACAAGCAAAGGAATCGACGGGGTATTCTAGCGGAATTCCGAGTCGATACAGACTTTGAAATAGAATGTCTTGCAATGAAGGCGTTTCTAAAAAGGATGACGAAAACTTGACCATCTTCACCGAGAAAGATTACCGACGGATAAACTTAAGTTGTCCTTCAGGTTGGTTTAAATTCATCCTTTTCTATTTAAGATTTAAAGAGAACAACGCGAACCAGACCGTACTCGGCATTCCTACTTAGCGAGATAACGAAACTTGCTCCAAGCATTAAAGGCCTGGATCATTGCGCGCAGATGGCACTGGTAGTGGAAGAAGGGTTTGGTCTTAACCTCGGTGTGGTTTTATTTTGATGGAAAAATTGTTTTTATGTTATATTATTTTCCACACAACTGTAAATAGAATAGTCTGGTCACAAGAATAATGTGATGTTTGTATTTTTTTAATTTTCTAGATTCTTATTATATCTAAGTTTATAATACGTAGGCTAACTTATATTGTACAATTATAGCTCTTACTTAGAGCCTTTCATGCATGAAATACGAATGGTTAGAGTGGGTGTAGTAGCAGTGGTGGACAGTGTTGAGCACAAGATCAAAACAGGACAAAGACCTAGAGGTCCAAGCCCAAGTGGTCCGAGACTAAGACCGAAACGGAATAACACGCTTCAAATATTAATTTTATTGCTGAAGAATACTAAACTTAATAAGGGTGCGTAGTGAATCGCCGAATCCCCCCAAACTGATTACACCCGTATCCCCGAAATCAAAGCTAGATTGATGAAAAGGATTCTGCTTAAATGGAAGCTGGATCGATGTAAAGAATTCACGCACAAGCTGAATTTATGAATGAATCGCGCTGTTTTGGAACAGTTAAGCATTTTTCAACGGTACATTGCTGTTTTCGGGGAATCAGGCTTTATGGCCTCTAAAGCGTTTTCGGGAATTTGGGTTTCGATGATTCGGGTTGATCCCGTTAATAATGATCCTGAAAACAGTTTTACCGGCCACTCTAAACTTTTGAGGGTTCAGCCCCTGGCTTAGGCCTGAGAATATCACTTTATAAAATGCTTACAGTATAGTGCATCTAACAATGTAAATTTGTGTTTTGCAGACTGTACAAACTCTGTTTTGTTTGAGACACAGTACAATATTGGCATCGTTCTTGGCAGTGGCGGATTTGGCACAGTTTATGCGGCAAAACGTAAAGACAATGCGGCTAAGGTAATAAATGGCTCAATTGTTAATTCATCATTTCGGAGTTCATTTTTGTTGGGAATTCAGATTGTTAAACCTCTGTGTGCATGTTTATTTCTGTGGCTCTACATGTTTCTGTTTATTGTCAAGTTGACTTTCTTAATGTAGTGCAGTGCAGCAAATGCTCTTATATCTTAGACATGCAACATGCTAATAATTAACAAAAGAGGCATGAACATGTGGTCATTACTTTGCATGATGTTCTGTTTTTGTTCTGGACTGATCTTGGTTGCTGTTCCTAGTATCATATTGACCAGAATCCTCAAAACACTAACCTGTAACTAACATTATTAACCACAGATTGTAATCGACTTTGATTTAACATTACTTGCTATTAAATTATACGTTAATGTAGCAGCGTAACAGCCAAAGGAAGAAGACATGGTGCAGAATGCTGGTTTAGTGACCTTTCAGAACTCAAGGACAGTAGGCAAAATTAACAATATCTTTAGTTACACGCAAATTAGATTTGTGTGTTTCACCTATGTGGCTCATAGTACATACCAATATGTTGTTGCTAGATGTTATTGGCTTGTTTGCTATGAATGGTGATTTGCTTGTATGTCACAGGTAGCAGTAAAGGTTGTCGACAAAAAACGAATTACAAATTTTGTCAAAGTAGGTTGATTTCCGTTTTATTCATATTTAAAGTAAAGAGAAGTGTTTTGTGAGTATTAATTGTATAACTTCTTTATTGCTATTATCTGGGATTTGGTTATCTAAATGATCAGGTTTGAACCAAATGTAGGACATCGATATGTTAAAAACATACATGGCATGCACTTAACAGATTCAGTTCAACAATAGAAAAAGTATTGGCATTTTCAGGTTGGTCATCAACAAGACAATTTTTTCTGTGAATTGCAAATGTTTTTCTCAAATGAATAAGTAGGGACTCAACAGTGTGGAGAATTGTGGCATCTGTGATTTATGAGGGTCTGTTGATTTGAAATTTCCTAATGTTCCTTGGAATGTCAGATTTAGTGGTGTAGGCTACATAGCTCACCTGTGTGACTTAATATGCCTGCATCAATGCCAACCCTGCAGGTGATGGCAATAATTTGTTTCATGCTGTTGGTATTTGCCCATGCTGATAATTGCCTTTTGTTGCTTTTTCACAATGTATGTAAAGTACAGTGATCAATTGGCAAATAGATGGTGGTCTCTGTTGTGAAGTTTAGAGAACGAGGATTAAATCCATGTGTGAATGATATATAACTTTGTTTGTGGCCAAATGGAATTTGTAACCTAGGTCTTCTGTTTACACAGGCACATATACTTTAATACTTCCTGTGGAACACTTTTTGGTCTATTTTTATGGATCATAACTGATGTCAACTAGGGCATAACTGAGTAGACAATTTCCACCGAGTACCGAATCCGAGTATTTGGATGCGCTATTTGCCGGATCTGGGTATGAACGCATTAGTAGCGGCAAATCCGGCCAGCATTGGCAGTGAGTACCATCCGTAGGCAAAGCATAGTTAAAATTCCACGTGAACAGCTGTTGATAACTATCTATATAGTCAATGCAGAGTCTGAAGCAATATCTTTCATATAGCATATTGTTGCACTCTAGTATTTTTTATTATTTAATAACTTTATTTGTAAAAAAATGTAAAACCTTGTTATAAAATTTGAAATATGAAGTTACCAACAACGTCTTTACTCTCTAATGTTTACCGGTAGGTGGGTGGAGCCAATTCAAGCGGTTAAATTACTGATTTAGTTGCCACCTGCGGAATGCAACCGAAAGAAATTAAAATATATAAATTAACGTAACTATTTTAAGGAAAATTCAATGGAATGTTCTTGTTTAATTAATCAATAACTCATAAGTAAGTCCGTTAATCCTAAATATATTTGATGAAAAATTATTATTTTCTCAAAAAAAGTTATTTTATTGAAAAAGTTATTTTTAGCTATTTGCGGGTGTTATATTTGCCGAGGCGAATACTTCCAAATAGTCCAATATTCGGCCGAGGCGAATGTCCAAGGCAATTTTCGGTTATGTCCTAATGTCAAAGTTCACAGTAGCCATGACGCTTTTTTGCTTCCTTCCTACCTAGTGCTCCAATAATATTAGTGTTCTTGTGACAATAACGGACTCAACTTTGACTTGTTCCAACCTGGTTTTTTGTTTTAATCTTTTGCTGTTAATTAATGGAAGCTTCAATGAGTTGTTAGCATTTAATGTGTAAACTAAATGCTTATTTAGTTAAGAATGTAAAATATTAATGTTCCATCTGAATCAGGCTGTGACATGTGAATAGTAGCAACATAGTGTTAATAATGCTCCGCCATTATTTAATGCGTAAGGTATGAGCATAATTTATTGATATTTAGACATCCGTCTCTCTAGGGTCTACACATGATTGCCTCCATAATTTCAGCATTATATCTACTTCTAAAATGACAACCTTTTGGGATTGTTGTATTTGATTACAATTTGAACTGCTGTAGTTACGTTGTTCTATGTGATCATATACATTACGGAGACTTTATGACCTGTATTGTCAGCAGTTGTTACCACCACAGTAGACTGGGTTGTTGACCTCAAGTAGTACTTGTCTGCAAGAGCCTCTGCTGTAGGCCTTGAGACCCATTGCTGTAGACTTTGACGGCCTACTGATCTCATTTAAAACTGCCTCAATTATCAGTTGACCTAAATACTCCCAAGGTTGCATTCTGTCACAGGGATGTAGAGTTCTAATCGAAATCCAGCCTAAACTAGTATTTGATAAATTAAAACTCCTGGGAATGTTTCATATTTACAACCGGCCATGAACCCGGCTTTTTCCAGCCACAATAATCTACATAATCTGTGTTGTGTGGATCAAGATTAAACCAAATTTGTCTCAACTTGTGATACATCTGGCTTAGTAAACTAAAACAGTGTGGCACAGTGACCGATCAGTTAGATCGGTCATCCCGTTAGGTTCAGAGTGCGGGGGAGTCCGGGTAGTCACTGTGTAGGGACCTTGAGCAAGTCCTTCGCACACAATTGCTCTTCAGTACCCTTGCAGTGGCGCCGTTGAGGTGTGCTCTTCTGAGCAAGAAATTTTCGAAGAAGGGCGGAATCAAATTTTGGTAAAAAAAATATAAATAAACCATAGGAATGAATTCTTCAAAGCACTAAATTTGATTCTGACTTATTTAAACAAGAAGGATAGTTTTTTAACCTTGTATGTGTTGCGTGTGAGGTGTTGGTGTAGAGGTATGTTCTGTGCCTTGTAACTGGATGGTTGACGGTTTGAATCTACCTCAAGCAACTGCGTAGCAACCCTGGGCAAATTATAAATCCCCATTATTGTCTGTGAGCAATGCAGTGGAAAACTACCTAACTTATCTCATCCCCGGGTGGCGTATATGCCAATGAACATGCCTTTGGACAGAGAACTCATTATCATCATGTGTTACGCAGATATTAACGTAGTGTTTTGGATTTTTAGTTCCAGGGTCATCAGTTTCCACTGGAAGTCTACCTCATGTGCCGTGTGTCAAAGGTAGAAGGTGTTGTTCAGTTACTTGAGCTCTATGAGAATTCCACGCATTTCCTCCTTGTCCTCGAACGACCTTGTCCGTGTCAGGACCTCTTCGACTTCATAACCGAGAAGCAAGTGTTGACTGAGAATGAGGCACGAGACTTCATGAGTCAGATACTGAAGATGGTGAAAGGGATTCATGACGTTGGCGTCGTTCATCTCGACATCAAGGATGAGAACATGTTGGTGGAATTGAAAACGGGTCGACTCAGACTCATTGACTTTGGGTCGGCAGAACTTCTCAGTGACGGCAGCTATACAATCTTTCATGGTAATTATATGTTAATTAGATATGCATTTCTTATCATTGCTTTGTTTGCCAGATATGCTTTATAAGACCTGTTTGCAGTGTTTGTGGTTTATGCTTAGATTTGGCTGAAGAGTTGTTTGAGCTGTTGCTTCAGTGATGATTGCTCGAGTGTTTATTCTCCTACACAATCTAATTTAATAAATTATACATTATGCAGAACAGCTTTTTCTTGCATATTTGATGATGGCATTTTATGCAGTTCTTTATCGTCATTGTCATAGTTTTGGTTGGTCAAGAATCGTGTGCTTGTTCCTTTAAAAATCTTGTTCTGTCCGGTTACATAGTCAAAGCATTTACCCTAACAGATGTTAAGTGTGTATGCTTGAACCTCCCCAGTAGTCATTTACATTTTATTGCATTGCAAGTACCCTGCTGCAAAGTGCCATTGACTTTTGGCTGACAATGCCACAATTATAGTAACGTAGTATATGGGTTGTATGTTTTAAAGGTCATCTAGTCGCTTTGCGTCATTCATAATTCCCCTCCACAGGTGATCAGCATGGTCATCCTTTTTGCCCTTCACTTGTATCTGAGTACAAGCAAACCGTACGTATACTTTTTTGCGTGCGGTGGCTTAGAATTACATTGAATCCCAGCGTTTGGTGATCTTTTGAGTGTACAATGGTCATTCATTTCAGAGATTTATATAGCGCCCCTTCGAGGCTACTACTCAGGAGCGCATTTAATTGACCTTGGTCATTAGACAAGTCGTCTGCAGATATGTTTTCTGCTTAACCTGATCATCGGAGTCTCCATTGGATAACTTTGATTATAGTTGGACTGGGGTGAGCACTTCTGAGTTGGCTTGATGGAGGAGGTGCATAAATACCTTAAAATAAATAGAATGTTGTGGGTACTTGGTTCTTAGGAACTCGAGTATACAGTCCACCAGAGTGGGTTGGTGATGGTGCCTTCAGAGCCATTCCTGCCACAGTGTGGTCCATCGGTATTCTCCTGTACAATATGGTGGTTGGAGACATTCCTTTCGAACAAGACGTGGAAATAATGAGCTGTGATATCTTCATCCCAGAAGATCTTTCGCCTGGTAAGAGACGTCACATATCTTTTCGAAACCAAATCAAAATTTTAATTGCATCTTTTTGTATGTGAGGCGAATGTTATTAATATTTAAGTTAACTTGATCATTATCATGACAACATAGATTAGTCATAACCTGAGGTCTCAAGAAACATCATCTTGAAACATTTGAGTTAAAATTATTTTATTTGTGTAGATAACAGCTCTAGGACTTATGGAATGTTATTATTCGTAAGATTACCAATCCTAGAATCAGGAAATACAACCACTGATGTTTCTTGAAACTTGATTTTAATGCGGAGTAGTGGAGAAATCTGGCATTGAGCATTGACTATATATAATCGAGGATTCTGCTAGACATATGAATCAGCGAGAAACTTGGCAAATGAAAACTTTAATGATGTATTATTTTTTATTTTAAATTTGCAGATGTTACAAAATCAGGGGAACAGATGTAAAGCTCTGTGCAACTGAGAAGTTGTCAATGTAGAGACTTTTGCTGTGATACATTTGTATCTGTTCTCTGATATGTATTGCATTGGTTGTTTTCTTGTCAAGTTTCATTCATTGATGTATATTTTGTGCATGTGCTTGACTGGCTTTGGTTTTCTCTGTAGAACTGCAGGATTTGATCTTATGGTGTTTGTCTCGCAATGCCTTAGAACGTCCATCGATCTTAGACATTTCCTATCATCCGTGGATGATGCCACTTGGTAAAGACCTGCAGCAGATAGTTAAGCTAGACTATGAAAAAGAAACTGTGGCTTCTTCCAGCATCTGATCTTTCAGGCGTTGATGTCTATGCATTCATCCTCCCCTTTCGTACATCTAGGACTGATATGAGGTCTTTCAGTGACTGATGAGGTGTTTTATGATTTCATATCATGAAATACAAGTGTTCAGTATTTAAACTAAGTTGTGATGTATACTGGATGTCGTGGTAAAGCTAGTCTCCAGTTGAATTGATTCTTGTCATAATGCTCTTCGTTGCTGTTTAAGATGACGACCGCATGCGCCCATAACTTTTAGCGTGTTTGATGTAGACTACTTACATCAACGATTGTTCCATATCTAGAAAGTAGTTTTGCTAAAACCCTTTTCCCAAACTGCATATTCCTTGATGGCCAACTCTTCTCAAATTCGTTTTGAATTTCTGTTTGATAGGATTCCAGAATGTCGGCCATTTGTCTATACAAAGAATGAATAATTTTATAGAACTCTGCACATCTGTCAGTGCCTGTCCTATGTTAACAGAAGCACATCCTGTAAACTAGATCAAGCAAGTGATAAAAAGTTGGGCTGTGGTGAGTCCCTGTTATGAGCTGTGCTTTTACGTGAAATTCCATCTTTATATTTTACTTGGCCTGGTAAATCTGAAATTATACTGGAAGTAATTGCAGTTCTGAATACATCCAAATGCAGGTTTGCTGTTCTGGTAAATTAAAAATTGGAAATTGTGGATCTTTTGGATTTGGTTAAGATGACGGACTTGCATCATTCTGTATTATTTTTAAGTTGGTTTTTTTCTGCAATGCCACAGTCATGCATAGTTAACAGAGGCGGCAATCTCGTCCCTCCTAATGAGAAATTAAGGGGTAAGAAATTTGGAGTGAAGCACACGTGTAATGTGTCCCCTCTTCGTAAAAGGTGGGGGGACTTGTCCTCCTTGACGCCCCTGATAATTTAGTAGAAGCACTCAACAGATTCTGCTATTTAATTTGTACATACTTAAGTTTAAATCCAAAGATATTTGAGTAGATATGTAGTTTTTAGGATAAAATGAGCAAAATGTCAGCTTTTTACTTGGAAGTTTGATGTGTATGGGTTGTCACTACAGCATAACTTTGTTACAGAACCTTGTGTTTATGAAGTATACTTGATGTTTTAATGTATATTAGGAGAAATGTTTTGCCATGAAGTCTGAATAGCCAGGTGATTTATATATAGAATGAAATGTACCTTGCTGAATCTTTAATGATCAGTATTTGGCTTACTAAAATGCATGAACATTACATTGGTTGTATTTTGAGAGGAAATTAATATATTCTGGCAGAAATTGTGTCTTATCTACTAACCCAATAACAAAAGTTTCAAATTAGCTAATGCCATGTTGTTCATCTATTTTTACTGGAACCTATTTGTATTAAGCTATACCTCACCTTGCTCTCTCACCAGTTTGCAATATATTACTAAATTCACCAACAGTATTTCAAGAAAAGTGCATACTGTGTTTGTTTGAAAATGGAGTGATTTTGTACTTCAATGGAAAAGCAGATTGTTTTCTTATATGGTTTTACTGGGTAAATAGAATAAATGTGGCATTTTGTGAAGTCTTGTGTAGACTACCAATTTAGATTGATTAACTAAACCTCTTTTCCAGAGTAAATAAGAATGGGTTTATGAATCATGGTTAAACATTTTCATCGAGTGTGTCGGCGTTACCCAATCTTTCTTGACCCTTTTGACCATTAATTTATTTCGCGGAACACCATCCTAGGCTAAACATATTCTGTTGTAGGGGCAAATCCTTGAGAATGCAGACAATAATTGATTTAGGCGTCTTGTAGATTACATTGATAATAACGCAAATATCAATGACAAATGAATTCTCTTTCTTCATATAAAGTCATGCACAGAATGATCGATATAGAAGATAATAACATAGGCCTAAAATTTATTCACATTGAAAGTTATCTGCGGAACCCTTGTCTTCACCTCACGGAATCATAGGGTTCCGCGGAACTCCGTTTGGGAAACTATTCCTCTCTGTTGTGTGTAGGTGTGTCAGTCGAGATAGATGCAGTTGACAATGATCGTTTGCTCGTTATTACGGACCGAATTAATTAGTCTAATGAAAGACAATGTCAATATATGTGGGTGATTTCTATCCGCCCATTCTCAAGAAGCCATTGTGGATGAGTGTCGTCTAGCTTCGCGTGACACGTATACATCGACCAATTGACCCAGTTATTTCGACGAGTCTTATTTGCATCAAACTCGTTTCGTCTGCTTGTGACCAGCGTCATCAGTTGGTGACTGTTTAGTCTGGAATCCGCTGGTTTGTCGGTCGCTACTGTTGCTGCTGCCGATTCGCATGACCCCACTTGACGCCTTTAATGTTCCCACGGGTGCAACATCTAGTCTAAACATTGGAGGCACCCGTTATCTGAAGGTCATTGTCTTCTTGTAACAGGCACCCTAAGTCGCTCTGCTATATTGCTAGACTTCTTAGATACTCTCTTCCAAATGTTGAACCTGTGACCCTGTCTCGGTTGAATAAAGAGGACGTACATTCACGGGTGATCTTTTAAAGGGTGACTGTGTTTGGGGTGCGTCCGATGGTCCCAAATATTTACCAACCTCTGATAGGAGGAGTTTCTGGTATGTTCGTCTTTCGGGCGTTTGAGCCCCGTCCACAGGGAATCTATTGAAAGGATTTGGTGTAATTATATATCTGCTGCATACTGAATGGTGAAGTGGAGGAGATAATTCGCCCGAAGGGAAGTTTAATAGGTGCGTATGGTTGAGCCTACCTGGTCTAAGGAGTTAAGTAGATATATGTTGGAAAGGTAATACAGGCCATCTTTCTTAGCGCCATCGACCATCGATGCCAATACCACAATTATAGTAACTACGTTGGAAGGGTCATCTGGTTGCTTTGGGTCATTCGTGATTCTCCGGTGCAGAGGCGATTAGCTTCGTCACCCTTTCTGCCCTTCACCTAGCTCTGAGTACGACGTTTTTTGCGTGTAGGCACGTTCACTGCATTTGATCCTGTGCTGTGTTGTTGATTTTCCAACGACACCGTTCCATATCGGAGATGATTCTGTGTCACCCTCACAGTGGCCGAGTTGGATCCAAACGGTTTGAGCTCTTTGGAGTGTACAAAGGTCATTGTATCCAAGCGGTTTGAGATCCTAAAAGGTAACAGAGTTGACTTTGGTCGTTCCACAAGACATCTGCTTATCTTAATTATTAATCTGCTACGGTTCTGCTTGTCTTAGTCTGATCGTCTAACTACGGCTGCGACTGTGTGTGTGTGTGTGTGTTTATTAACAGCTTAATGAAATGGAGCTGCTTAGCTTCCATCAAGAGCAGAGAACATAGTCACGCGGACGTGCCAGATGTACAAATGCGATGGGATTTCCACAAATTGTGTTCATATTATTATTGTGGCAGACATGCCACAAGGCTTGAATGAATGATTTATTTAAATAATCGGCTCGCCATAGCGTTATTTTACGTATATGTTTTTTACAGTGTTGCGTATAGGAGGGAAGACCGATCGGCGGTTTTTTAGTTCATTGCATAGCTTGCAGACGCATGAATTGGCTTGAGTATAGCCTGACATACGGTGCATCGCTATATATGTGGAGCAGTATTCGTACTGTTTCATATGTAGAGTGGTTCTCCACGGGAGAGAGATTATTTATGGACGTCTTATGACAGCAAAGGTCTTTGACGTCTTACCATTTTGTTGACTCTTGTGATGGATTCATTTTATCTGTCTCTATAGTTTCATCGCATTTGACATCGGGTTCTTTAGTCTTGCGATTTTCTTTGTTTTTCGTTATCTACAACACTACTAGGAATATTTACATTAATATAATATATATTTTTTTAAATTGTTTTGTTTTGTTTTTTTGTTTTGTTTTTTTCTTTTGAACTAGACATTCAAATTCTTATATACGCGATTTATTTACACAATGTTATGCACTATTAAGTTAAGAAACATTTCTATACGTGCATAGTTATTTTATATATTTATGCAATGCTAACTATGCAACATTAAATGTAGCTTTT
This sequence comes from Bimastos eiseni, assembly GCA_959347315.1. Lineage (NCBI taxonomy): Eukaryota > Metazoa > Annelida > Clitellata > Crassiclitellata > Lumbricidae > Bimastos > Bimastos eiseni. The sequence goes on along the minus strand of OY365807.1, from coordinate 41,643,993 downwards.
AATAAAGTACAAGTTTTGGTCAATGAAAAGGCAATTGGTGTGATCTAAAGAATCTTACCATTGGTGATCTCACCAACGAGTCTTACCACCTCCTTCTGCAGACCTGTAATCTGGAGGATGTTCCTTGTTGTGAAGTCGACTCCAATTTCTTGACATTTCTTGCGGATGGTTCGGCTGATGTTTCTCCGTGAGCATTCCAGAAGGAGAGGGTCGATGGTGTCCGGGACGTCGCACTCCTCGCATTTACCATCAGGGTGCAGATTCATCGTGTGAAGCCACTTGTTCAGCAGCACTCGACCCAGCCGTAGGCTGGACATCTGGACCTCTTGCCTACGCGGGGTATCCGTGTACTTGATCCTGGTTGACACGAGTGGCTCGATCTGCTTGTAGAAGGCTCCTTTCGGGTTGGCGGTGTACTCCTTCTGCCACTTGTCCACAACGTACCGGTTGATCATCGCGATCATCTCCTGTCTCTCGATGTACGTAGTAGAGTTGACAGCCGGTAGGTTGAGTCCTTCTTTCGCCGCTGAGTCAGCCTCTTCGTTGCCACGGATACCCACGTGGCTCAGGATCCAGACGACCGTAACGTCGCCCGAGCCAAGTCTGTTGATGCTTTCGAGAACCTCCGTCATCAGCATCGGTCTTGAGTCTGATCGCTCCAGAGATCGTGTTGCCATATATATACGACCTCTAGTGACAGCCGCTCTCGCGGTCAGGCCGGTGCTGCTTTTCGCTGATCTGGTGGGGTGGGCTCCTCTGCCGTCGATCGCAAGACGGACCGTGCCCTGATCGTAGGAGTCAACAGGCTGACAGAGAAAGACCGATCGTGAGAAATGTTCACAGGTCTGGGTACCGTTCGAGAGTACGTAGAGACCCGATCGAGAGAAATAAATGACAGTTCTGTACGCGGGAATACGGGGAAGATGGTGACCCCGTTGGTGGCCGTGAGTGATACAGACTGGGTGAGTCCCAGAAGGGACTGACGCATATATCGAGAGAGGCATCGGCGGCCGACAGAGAGATAGACTGGGAAAAATCCCCGACCGTGCAGACCGTGGGAGTTCTGGTGGCCGAGAAATATTCTTGTTGGCTACCTAGATCGGTCATAGTTACTCCTCGCGATTTCGAGCAGCTTGTCGGATACGTGACCCCGTTGGTGGCCGTGAGAAATAGAAATCGGGTAAAACCCCGAGGAACCAAACGTTTATATCGAGAGGCCTCGGCGGCCGTTGAGACAACGTACGGGGAAAGTTCCCCAGTGAACACGTTGGTTAAAAGACGGGGAGGGCGGCCCCGTGAAGCCGTTGGAAACAGACCGAGAGAACTACCGGTGAAGCCGTTGACACATACTTGGAAACATAAATACGTTCGATAAATAAGGGGAGGGTGACCCCATTGGTGCGTTCGATACAGGGAAAGTTCCCATTGGTGCCGAAAACCTGATCAATTGCGGGCGTCTCCGCATATTCTATTCTCTTTACGGTTTCCCGTAAATATCTATACTTGGCTACCTAACGTGGTCATACTTACTCCCCTCGTTTACCAGCATTCTGTTGATTTGCGTGTCTGATCGCAATGTCTTTGGTCGCAGTTTCCCCGCGTATCTTAACTTGAGTTACTAAACGTAATATCTGTACTTGCGGTGTCCCCGTAGTATGTCTTCTTACGGTCTTTCGATAAATATTCTTGTTGGCTACTTGTGTCGGTCACACTTACTCCTCTCTTTTTTCAGAAATCTATTCACTTGTGTGTCTAGTTGTAATATCTTGGCTCGCGGTTTCCCCGCTAGGCGTCTACTAATTTCTTCTTGTAGATCTAACTACATAATCTCTTTCCGAGGACTTCCTCGAAAGATCTGCCAGTGGTTCGTTCCAGTGTGTAAGAGACAGAGTACAATTGCTTCAGAGAAAGTGATTATAATAATACAGGTCTATGTGAAACATAGAGGTAACGTGGTGACACCTCAGGTGCCTGTGAGAGAATCGAGTCTGAGAAACGAGAGTTGGTGCATTACCGTTGGTCTGAGCTCTAGGTGACGAGTATCTAGATGATCCTACGATGAGATGAATAAGTGCAGTCCAAGGAAGTTACAGACATGTGAGAGTCTGGGTGATCGGATTCTAAAGTATATGACAGATGCAAGCAGGCCGAGAAAGATACTTGTTGGATACTTAGTTCGGTCATAGCTACTCCTGCCAGTTTCCGCAGGTTGTCGGAGACGTGAAAATTCGGGTGGTCGCAAGAGATACAAGCCGGGTAGATTCCCGAAGTAGCAGCCGTACAAACCGAGAGAGCTGCCGGTGGAGCGTTGGCACATACGGGGAAAGTTCCCCAGTGGATACGTTCGATAGAAATATCGGGGAAATTCCCGAAGAACCCGCTGGAATTACACGTGGAGGGTAAACACGTTAGTAGAGCACGTGACAAACAGAGAAAACTGGTGCCGATTGATACCTTCAGGTTACAAGTCAAGTAACTCTTCTTGATGGATTTCTGGTCGTTCGATAAGTACTCTTGTTTGTTACGTACGTTGGTCATAGTTACTCCTCCCGGTTTCCGAATATCAGAATATATTACGGTGTTGGCGGACAATTGCCAACGCAGAGGACAGTCAATCGTGTGCATGATAACTTATGCGTATGCCGCACACGGAAATTGACCAAGAGGCACGTGAAAGTCTGGGTTGTCCCTTGTCGTCCGATACCCAAGTATGAAACAGATGAACAGATGTATCTACTTGCGTGTCTGATCGAAGTGATCGATACGAGTACTTTTGGGTAATCGGGTACCCAGGTGAATACATAGTTGCTTGTCGTCACACACAGTTCTGAGAACTGACTGAAGTGCGAGGTCGGGCCCCCTCGTGCGTAGGTCGGATCTGTGTGCAGATAGCGAAGGTTTTAAACAGAAGACCTTCACTATCAGAGTCCGTGAATACCATGCCAGTGTCATTTTTATCGAAGCAGATTATATCAGTGTTGGTGGGTAACTGCTAACACAGAGGACGGGTACTTACTCCGTCAATTGTGGTGCATGATAAAATATATGTGTGCGGCCGTTATGTCATACGCAGATATAGATCGAGAGATATGCATTGAGGAGAAGGCGTGATAGCTGTGTCTAGCATGATATGACGAAGAGCTGCGAGACTTGTAGTGTCTAGGACGACAGAGTTTAGAGAGTTGAGAACAGTAATGTCTAGGAGTACAAGACGTTGAATTTCTACCGATATAGTTGTCTAGGCAGATATGACTTAGGGACTTGTTTCAAGTATATCTGAACCTCGTAACTTAAGAGAACGTCTGGTGTCCCTAATTGGCGATAGTTTCAGAGTCACAAGATGCTCAATTGTACGACATCAGGTAGAGAGGAAGAAGAGGCTAGTGGCTTGGAAGGTATGCAAGGCGAGGAAGACTCCTGCCAGTATGATTATGAATCCTGTTTTGAATACGGCCATCCTCAGAACGTTGCCCATCCGGCGACCGCGGAATAGGCAGAGTCAGACTTCGTTACTAATTCGAGCCGTGTTACCTTTCTTGGAGAAGAGACCCGTCCTTAATCTTGCCTGGTGAGAGTGATGATCCTGGTAGATATAGAGTAACCGTTTGGCATTGAGATTTGGTAAGAAAGTGACTCGGGCGACTCCAGGCGTGTCAGCGAGCTGGGGTCGACACCGTCCGTTAGCGCTAGGCAGGCGCTTGGGCGGCAGAACGCCACATTATTATTAGGAAAATATGGACTAGTCGGGAAGAAGGGGTGTGGGTGATGTGCCACGGAGGGGTGAAGGAAAAGAGGCGCACTTATGAGTGGAACTCCCTAGAACTTCTCTTCGCTGGTATACCTTCACCCATGTCAAATCGATGTCTACATAAGCAAAATATACAATCTGAATTCTCTGCATTTCTGCCTTCACTGTGTACCGACCGACCTCCTGCGGCGAGTCTGGCTCCCTAAGGGGCCTGTCGGTGCGCTGGAGGGTTCGGCGATGTTGAAGATCAGCAGTTATAGAGGGCAACAGAAAGGAGCCTAAATCATAGGAAGGCATCGTCGTGGTTCGTGTGGCCAAGGGGTCTCTGACTAGTCTAAGCCTATTTGTAATGCTGGCACTACGGCGTAGGACACATCCAGGCTCCAACTCTCCTTCTCCAGGCCCAGGTTCTAGACCTTCAACATTCTTAAAGGTAACTGAAGGAGAGATCGAAGAAGGTTCAACATTACTTAGTCTCTGCGATAGATTATCTAAATTAGTTTCCTGTCTCTCTGTCAAATTATCCAATTTTCTGTCACCCTATTTGAACGTTCCAAGATTGAGTCTAGAACAGAAGAAGTTCTACTTTTAACAGATGAAGTGTTACTTAACAGTCTCGCTCTTACTCGTTCAACCTCTGTCCCAAAATCTTCTACGTTCTACATTGTATAAAAGACAAACACCGAATTTAGAAATATGATTGTGTATTAAGCAACTACAATTTCTACAAGAACTACTCTAAGAGTCAATACCAACAATGTTATATAGCACAGTTTAGCAAAGCAGCAACATTAGACAAAAATATTGATTAAAATAATAATAATAACAATAATAGTAAGAATAATAATAATATTATTGATAACAGAATACCACAGTTCAAGCACTCGAACAATGGCGTTTCTCTAAAATAAGGACTCTAATGGTATGGTAATAAACGAGTAATCATTCCCTTACTTTGTTTTCTTCATAGACTTTCACAATGAAGTCCATCTTCACTTCTCATAATCTCCATACCTCCATCAGTAGCTATGGCGACGCATCGACTTACAACGCGGAACTGATCTCACTTGGACAATGCTCTCGTTCACAGGACGACAGACTGATTGACACCTAAGGATGCATGGCGCTTATAAAAGGATAGCCTCCCGACATCATTTGCCGCGCGCGGGAAAGACTTAATACCTCTTCCTCACAGGGTGCCAAAACGCTTAGCTACGCCTTGTCGGAGATCCACGCGCAGAGCCATTAATTTCAACCTTTGACTGAGGCGACTTCCTATGTCTATTGCATCAGCATTGCGCAAGGTTCTATATATATACACACAAAAGGCAGGTAATTGCTTAATTGTAACTTGGTAATGTAATGTAAGCTTTGAACGAACATTCTATGATCGTTACAACTGCATTTATCACTCACTCTCATCCTTTGATCCACTATTTTCTGCCATCCTTCCGCTTCTACTATACGATGGGCTCCAACCGTTCCTGTTTGCATATTGAAGTTACAAATGTTATCTCTGAACCACAGTGACAGTGGTCAGTTTCAGTCGGAAAGAACCGGAACGCCGTTCCGGCACCTCCTGGAGTGCCGGAACGGCGTTCCGGCACCTCAGCCAGTAAATTATAGGCGGAACGTCGTTACGGGCAGTTCCACCACGTTATTACTGCTTGCTCCGAAGTTTTGACAGCCATCCATTGGCACAGAAGTGTTCTGTAAATGTGGGCACTCAGAAATAAAGGAGGGCAAAAAATTTCTTGCTACGCGCGGTTTTTCACAGTTTTTCTTTTTCCCCACTTCCAAAACGCAGCCGGCGTCACATAATGTATTGGGTTACGATTGTAACTGTTAATCGATGGTTTATCTAGTCTAGTGCATCACTGTGAACTAATTAAGATTGTGGTGAATTGCGTGCACATTTTTTTATCGATACCCATGTTAAATGCAACTGTTAAGTTTATGTGCAGTTGCAACCAAGTTCATTAACACCTAAAAATTTTGGTGCAATTTTATCCACGCTCTGTTTTAGTATAGGCCTACAAATATTAGCCCATAGAATTATGTTCATTAGGCATTATGTGTTATAAATAAGACTGTTTCGTTTTATGTCAAATAGTGTTGTTTACCTAATTAGGCTACGTTTAATTTGATCGATAATAACATTGTTTTTTTTTATAAACACAGGCCCTTGAAGCTTAAAATTGTAATGCTCACAAGGGGGAAGAGGGCGCGAAATTTTAACCCCGGAGGCCGCGAAAAACTTGACCTGGGGTGGGGTAGGAGAAACGCCCGTACTACAGTTCCACCACTCCACAGTTACAAATTAACCACTGCATAATGGTATTAATGGGACACCTTAGCATTAGGGTGTTGCATCCAGCCGTTGTCTAAAATCTTATGCTTCAGATTCTCCTTTAACAGAGCTATGCCTACATGTTAGTGACAACATGTACATTGACAATAAACTCTCGCGATAAACTGTCACCATAGGCACCGACTACACAGGGGCAACAGGGCCATTCGCCCCAGTACTCGTCAAGGTCCTGGGACGAGGGAAATAGTTTCGCCCCAGCAGAGGTGTAACAAGGTTTTGAAAAGTGGGGGGGGGGGCATAATTTAAAAAATATTTTGCCCTCCCCACTTTTTGAATGTTGTCCCTCCCAAGAAATTCGAAAAATGGGGAGCACAAATTTTTTTAACAAAGGTAATCTTAAAAAACCACTGAATAAACATAAAAAAGAACCGATTTGGGGGGCGCATGGGGGGCACTGAGCACTAAAACTGGGGGGCTTTGCCCCTCCAGTTTTGAAACCCACAATCTGTACTCACTCGGGCCATATTCTTGAAACCAAACACATATGCGTTAATGCAGTTGAAGGCAGGGAGTGAGGGAAAGACTGAGACAGGGCTAGTCCTGTTGAAATGATGCGAAACGTTTGATGTGATACGCATGGCCGTACCAAGCCATAATTGCGCCCTGTGCCTAGCATTAGAGCATAATCGGGCGCTCCCACATTTTTCAAGAAAGTTAATTTATGGCCGACTAGCTGGCGTTTCAAAAAGCGTGATTGGTTGAGTTAAAAATAGATTTTACTAATGAAATGGCTTTTACCGGCAAGTGATATACTACAGCAGACGCCTTGGCCATGAGTGAAGAAATAGTGAAGCAAATAATTGTAAAATGAAATGCATGGAGTATGAAAGTTATCCATATTGGCCCTCATTCATTCAGTGTGTATAGATACGATTTGATACTTTAAAGAATAATTATATTGTTCTAACTGAAAAAACTAGAAGAAGAAAATTGGACTATTGAGGATGAAAAAAACCAATTTAATAACACAGCTTTTTAAAACTGAATTCTAGGGGGCCAGTCATAGTAAAAACAACCATCAACCCGTCTATTTGCGAAACTCGACTTACAACGCTGAACGAAACACTTCAGTAGATTGTAGTCGTCACTTGCAATGTAAATTCCAAACTGCTTGTTTATTTGGATTTATGTAATTCAGTTTCGTTAAGTTCTTGGATCTGCCGATAACGAATCTCGTTAGCTCTATAAAAGTCTAGATAGTATGCGATTATGGCAGTATATCATCATCAGCAGCAGCAGCATCGTCGTCATCAACAGTTCCTGAACGCTGCCATTTCTGTCTTTTAATTGTCTCGTGCATAATATGGTATGTGACCAGTGACATAATATTACTGCGTACGCAGCGAGGAGGAGGGAGCTTCGAAATTCGGCGATTTTGCGTACAGGTGCGTATGGCGGAGCGAGGGGTCCAGAGAATGTGTACGTACACAACGCTATAACTGTCTAATTTTGACGTACATAATTACGGAATATTAAAATCAGAACTGTAAAACCCATTCACGAAGTCAGAGGCGGTTATCTTGTTTGACAGGTGGTGGACACCCAACGAGAGGGGTAGAAAATGTGAGGGGACAAACGTATAACGTGTGCCTCTCTGTAAAAGGTGGGGGGACTTATTCCCCATCAACCCCCGGGATCGCCGCCCCTGCACGGACTATAATTTTATGTAGAATAACTGACAAACGCAATAGGAGAGGCCGGGCAGAGGAGAATGGTCTGGGTAATAGGACACCTAGGCTTACTTATTAAGACAGCTGAGATAATACATTTCCACAATATGTAATGACATTTGAACCTACGTACATGTAAAAGGCAGAGAACAGGAGAAGGTTTATACAGTGTCGACATCGAGAGTGGGAGGGGAATGACTGAAAGTCTATGCGACCTGGAGAATGAGCCAGTTCATCGCGAGACATAATATTATATGCCATCCCTGTATCACTAATTCCAGTGTACAGCGAATTAAATATAGTTTAATAAATGGCATGATAAATAATGTGATGTATTGTCTGCGGGTCGGATCGCCTTTAAAATCATTAAACGGTGTTATCTCTCGCTCTGGAAGGTGTCAGGGTAAGTAGGTCTACAAAACTAAACAAGACAACAGATATCATGGTTCATAATAATTACAGTGTTCCAAACCAAACGATCGAGAGAGAAGAGACAGACAGACAGAGATTGATGGAAGGAAAAAAATCTGAGATTGAAGATTGAGTGAAGGGAGAGAAGGAAGGATAAAGGAAGGGAGAGAGGGAAGAATAAAGGAAGGGAGAGAGGGAAGAATAAAGGAAGGGAGAGAGGGAAGAATAAAGGAAGGGAGAGAGGGAAGGATAAAGGAAGGGAGAGAAGGAAGGATAAAGGAAGGGAGAGAGGGAAGAATAAAGGAAGGGAGAGAGGGAAGAATAAAGGAAGGGAGAGAGGGAAGGATAAAGGAAGGGAGAGAAGGAAGGATAAAGGAAGGGAGAGAGGGAAGAATAAAGGAAGGGAGAGAGGGAAGAATAAAGGAAGGGAGAGAGGGAAGAATAAAGGAAGGGAGAGAGGGAAGGATAAAGGAAGGGAGAGAAGGAAGGATAAAGGAAGGAAGAGAGGGAAGGATAAAGGAAGGGAGAGAGGGAAGAATAAAGGAAGGGAGAGAGGGAAGAATAAAGGAAGGGAGAGAGGGAAGGATAAAGGAAGGGAGAGAGGGAAGGATAAAGGAAGGAAGAGAGGGAAGGATAAAGGAAGGGAGAGAGGGAAGGATAAAGGAAGGAAGAGAGGGAAGGATAAAGGAAGGGAGAGAGGGAAGGATAAAGGAAGGAAGAGAGGGAAGGATAAAGGAAGGGAGAGAGGGAGAGACAGAGACAGAAAGAGTTATGATTTCACCGAGCGTGAAAATAGGTTCACAATATTAGGCCCAGCGTCTGAAGTTTATCAGTGGCCCTAACTTTAGTTCTTTTGGTAATTGTAATGGTAATTGTGAATTTACATAGCATAACGCAGCAGGGTCTAATGTGGTTAAAGAGACGTTTAGTCTCTGTTACAATAATTACAAGTTAGCCTGGAACACTTAACAGTCCACTTTCCCTAGCTTCATCTTAGAAGCTGCGAGAGTGTCCAATAAGAGTAGGCCTAGGCCTACTGTCGTCCAAAACTGAAATAATTAATAAGCGTGACTGGTTCTTCAGCAGTCCTTCAAGACTTCAAGTATATAGCCAATACTCCACAGCGTCTTAAATAGCAATGGGTGCATTTCGAATACTGATTGGCACTGCATTGAATGCATTCCATTTTTTAAAGTATTTTACTGAACCAGTATAGTTCGAAGGTTTGGTTTTTGTAATTCTGAAACAAAAAGTTGAAGTAAGATTTGTAACTGAAGTCTGCGTACTGGCAATTTAGCATGCTTTGTGTGTTTCTGTAAATGATAATGGCACCAGATTTTTTAGTGAAATTTAGCAATATTCAGTGGCTACATACAATTTAAAAAGTGTTTGATATAGTAATATATTCGTGGTTGTCGTGTGAATATCTGGAACAAATGAAACAGGAAGACCACTTATAGGGAATGGACAGATGGCATTGAAGAATGACATTGAAGAATGGGGTGGAACAAATTACAATTGGCCTGTTGAAATGGCTTAAGGAAAGGGGTTTTGGGGGAGAGAGATGACAGGGCAGGATATCGGCGATCAGATCATAGTATCGTTGGAATTGAATTCTTGCCCCAGTACCTTTTACTGAAAGTCGGCGTCTATGACTGTCATTCTAACAGTCCCTTCGATTATGTACAGATGACCTAAAGGTCTACGATTCCTGTAGTTTGTTTGTTCTGGAGATTTCACTGCATCGGATAAATTCTTGACGCTCAGTCGCCTCTTCATCGACCCTTTGTCCAAGCTCCATTTGCAAACGACTGACCGTTGAACCTATTAACCTTTCGAGTCGATTCCGATCTTTGAGTTTGACACCCTTACAGAGATACATAAGGAAGGTTGAGTAGACGACCACTTAGTTACAGGCATAAATTTGTACGTTTTTTGTTAACCGATTCCTCGCGCGCACACACACACACACACACACACACACACACACACACACACACACACACACACACACAAACAAACACACACACACACACACACACACACACACACACATATATATATATATATATATATATATATATATATATATATATATATATAGTCACTGAAGTGAATTCGGCTGAGGTAGGCTATACAAGACAACTGGATATAACACTAAGCAGATGAACTCCCCCACTGCACGTACCCTGACAGTGCTAGTCTCGTGCCTATAGATAAAGGAGGAGGCCGGCGATAATGATCTTTGTCGTCACAGCTAGTGCCGTTAAGCTGCAACTACAACATGGCATATGCCCGATTTTCCACTTCAGAGTCTTCCGTAGCCTATAAAACTATGACATGAAAGACTTCATATAGTCAGAGGTATATACCCTCATACTGTTACGTGTTCCAAAGCAAAGTGTAATTGCTTATCCAAAATTCACCAAACTGTTCATGAAATGTCCAAACCATATAGCCTATTTTAACTTAATCAAATCAAATCAAATAAATTTGTATGGGCATCAATTTACAATGATTAAATACCATTTTGGACTAATAGTGACGAGTCTATAGGACTATTTAGAAAAGGACAAAAATAGTCACGGGAATGAGTGAGTAAGGAGGCTGAGATAAGTCCAGGAGACCCTATTAGGGACCAAAGGTCCCGCAAGTTAGGGCCACCTAGTAAGATAGGTGACATAGAAAAATAATATCAGGTTATAGAGATGAAAGGGAAAGACAATAAATTCTACGGTGCACAAACATAACCTTACTGTTACGTGTTCCAAACTTTTATATTTATATATATATATATATATATCGTAATTAAAAATAATGTAGCTAGCATATATGTAGAGAGGCAAGGTAGCAACTTCAAAAAAGAATTTGATGACACAGGTTATTTTGAAACAAATACATTTTTGTAGCTAACCATGGGACAATCTATGGGAGCGGCAAGGTTGAATCCGCTTGATTACACAGTACACGTACAGTTAATTTTAATCTAAACAGTCGATCTATAGAGTAATAGGTCGAGTTATTTGACCACAGCCCTATCCCTCTTTCGCCTCTCTGAGTTATAATTCTCTTTACTGTGGTCGAGAATGTGGGAAATCATTTTTATTCTAAAGAAGGTAATGCTGTGTGACAAGTGGATGCAAACTGGAATAGCATTCCAAATTCTGGAACCTTTGCACTTAATGGATTAGTTTTGGCATAGGGGCCAATTAAGACGTGAGGGCTTCTTATGGCGTGGTGTAAGTAGTTCGTTTTATAACAAAAGTAGGCCTGCTGGTGAAATATATTAGGTAATTTTTGTGACTATGTCGAAATATAAAAATAACTATTTGAAATTTCTAGATCTGGATGATTGACTGTGGCTTATTAGCTTTAAATACTTCACTATATTTAGTGTGAGCATTAAATGGCAACCCAGCCATGAACATTATAGTTTTCTCTACATCGTTGATAATTTGTTGAGAATGGATTTTTATGCCGAGGTTCAGATAATACTGATGAAAATATATTAGGTAGTTTGGCGAGATTAGGATAGGCCTACGTCTATATGAGCAAGAAGTAGGCCTAAAGAGTAGAACTGCCTTAGCTTTACTGCGAGTTAAGAGCCATATAGGCGACTGCTCAAAAATGCTGCTAGTGCTTTTGTGTTTAGATTTTATAAACATGCCTAAAAGTACAAAAAAGCTTAAATAGATTGTAGGCCAACTCTATGCTGTATTGAGCTCAAACCAATAAACCAAAATCACTAAGATGTTGGTAATGCTCTCTCACAAGTCACTCGCAACTTGGTATTATAGCTTCTCTGTAGGCCTATCTGGGATTAATAAACAGTTAATTTTAAATTAGTCAGTAGGCTCTTAGCTATATAACTAAAGTATCTTTCGTATATCTAAATAGTTCACGATATGTAATTCAAATACATTCTGCTTTGAGAGAATTATTATCCCTGTAAACCAGCTTTAATGCACTGATTCTCTATATCTTCCGTATGAGGGTTATAGTCCTACTATTGACGAGAGATGCCAGTTGCCAAGGATTTGATGCCAACCGAAGGCCGATATTTCACTAGTGTGATATATTCGCTAGTGAATATATCTGAATATATAGTGAATATATCTGAATATATAGTGATATAGCTGAATATATAGTGAATATATATATATATATATATATATATATATATATATATATATATATATATATATTATTCACTAGTTCGTCAGTTGAGTGGGACACAATCAAAAAACAGATCCGCCATCTAGCGATTGGTTAGGTAAAGTAATGCGCCAGTGCTCGATATCTTTCCTAGTTGGAGGCCTGGCCTGTGGCTATGTAAACCTTAAATGTAAACCATTAATTTCAGCTCCTGATTTTGATGTCTTGGTTCCCTTTATGTTGGACACGATGCATTTTTGCACGAGGCTTTTCAACAATTAAGATATTACGAGTAAGGGTCGTCCATAAATGACGTCACACGCCTAGAGGGATGGGGTGGTCACGCATTTGTGATGATGAGGGACGAAGGGAGGAAGTCTGAGAAATGTGACGTCAACTATCCATCACCATCATCTCATCAAACATCAAATGCCCAATTTTAACTGATTTTACAGTTAGGACTCGTGTATTTCGGAATTGCAATTATGCAAAGTGTAATTAAATTACACAAATTATTAATAAAAGGAGCAAAAACATAAACTACCAAATTGAAATGTATTTAATATTTCGTAATTTCAATTCGTTTTCTTATGCTCTTCTCACCACTTAAACCCCACTTTGCTATCCATCACTCTAAATAGCATCGGCGATGATACGGTCTACTTACTACCTACGCCCTATTTATTGGTGCTTAGATCTTATGTGTTTACTTTGGCACACGTGGCACACTGTCTTCTTCGCCAGATGGCGATGGAGGTCGACGGATCGCTTAAGGTAGGCGGGGCTAAGACCTCCGAACGCCAACCAATAGAAGCACTCGCTGTCTTTATCAGCGATGGAGAGAAGAATGGCGTACGAAGGAGGAGAGAGAGGAGAAGGGTGAGGAAACAGACGGGGTTGTTGGAGTTTGTCCTTACCCCGTGCCTCTGCTGGCCTCCTAGGTGCGTTTACGTTGGTGTAGTCGGCGGCAGTCTGTTGACGTAGGAGCGAGAGATGCAGAAGCCCGTCAACCCCCTTCCCCTTCCCTCCTTCCCTCTGTCCGCCTGTCCGTCTGTCTGTGTGAATCAAGCGCCTGATAATCAGAGACAGCGCCGGCTTTCGTTCGCCGTTCGTCTGAATTCGATTCGCTGCGGGACTGCGAACGAAGATGAATGGATAACGTAAAACGATGTTTCGCCGATGAGTTGGAAGAAGTACGAAGAGCAAGAAAAAGGAACGACGGTCGATGTAATTGATATCACAAAACATCGGTGGCTGCTTCGGCGGCGGTGAAGGCGGCAGAGGTCGTGTTAGACTAAGCGAGGAGGAGCCAACCGAGTCTGCCTAAATCGACTCAATTTCTTTGTGTATTTAATAGAACTGTTTGCCTTCTCCTAGGCACTAGCATAATCTATATGCTTGGCTGTCGTTCGTTTGTTTGCGATGTACGCTTGGGTCAAAGCAGAACTGGTGATTCGTTTCCCAACTCCAGATGTTCTGTTCCACGACAGGAAAGGATGCAAAGTGACATTGAAAGGAGACGTAGACTAATAATTTAAAGAGTGAAAGTCTGGTCAAGGGCACCAGTCATTCTGATGCTGATACGTACTTAGAAATCGACCATCGTGCATATGTTATATCTGATGCCTTCTACGTTTATATTCGAACGGTCAAGCGAGTTACCAACTGTCAATCGGAACAAAAGTCGATCTCATTAATTAATAGGTTGATTAGTTTCCGTCTACTACAATGCAATAGCACGCCCTGTCCGCAGCGCAGGGTCAGTGCAAGCGAAACCTAATCCTACTACACCCAGAAGCACACCGCTGCGGGGTCAGTTTGCAAGACCTACACCGCCTATTTGAAGACAAGCACAGACTTTGGACCCGTCCAGTTTCAATTACGCGAACCACAAAACATTAATTAAATCTATTGCATGAAATTGACCGACTGTTGAGAGACTAGGAAAGAACGTCAGCCAACTGAGTCCATCATCCACCATTCGCAGACAGCTGAATATTATAACCAATCTGATATAGTCCTTCCTTCGATTTATGAACGCCTTTGTTTTTCAAAGGACGTTGCCAAGAATATTAAATACGGAGTTAGAAGAAGACTGCCTTAATACGTCTATAGATTTCATCCTTCGAATGCATTGCTGCCATCGGCGTCCTCTGACCACCACCGGAAGAGGGTCTACTTTGGTGATTGGTAATAAATATCTCTCAAGGGAACAAACAGGAACTTATCTAAAGAACACAAGAGACCCTCGTCATGATGGGTCTCACATAGACTGAACTTTTTGAGTGCGTATACACTCGCGTGGCCGTCTCTTTAGAGACTCGAATAAACCTACTCGTGGATGTACTCAAGCTAACCTAGGGTCGTGATTTATCAGGTCTATCGAAAGGTGACCAAAGCTCATTCTGTCACCGTCGCTACCGACGCCACCGCCACCAACATCATCATCAGCAGCAGCAACAACAGCAGCAGCAAAGATGGTCACCCCAGCGCATCTGTTGACCCGCATCTCTAGCACAGGTCAGAGGAGTTATATTCTGATTATAAATAATTATACAGCTAAGTGTAACACGCGAACTAAATGCAGACGTGTTTATTAACATACAAATAATAATAGTTCGTGCATTCAATTAGTCTTCGCCATCGCTGCTCTTTGCTTTGGAAGATGGGTAACAATATCGACGACTGTTGTATATTTTATTGTAGGCATTCGTTTCCTATAATTATTACAGGCCTTTGCATTTACTTACGTATACAAGTATCGACCTATGGTTGGAGATGGTTGCTTATTGGTAGATATATCTATAATCAATGCATTTTAGACAAATGTAACTGAAATACGTTTAGGCGTAACGATGATCGATTTCCTCCATAAATATATCGCCAAAGTCTGATCGGGAAAAAAAAGAGAACTATCGGCTAAACTTGAGTTCAGAGTAGGAGTAGGTACTTTTGCGTCTAACGTATCTTTAATTAATTTAAAAGACCAGATCAGTATCATTATTCTATTTCAAAACATGATACCGTAAAATATTATACTTCTTAACATAATACTTGAATGATGACCTCAATTCCCGGATAGCACACCCTTACAGTTATTCGGGCAAACACATCCACATAATTATTATATTGAACGTTGGATTAACATCTGGGAAAAGGTGTCTTTGTAGGCTATAGACACGATATACAAACAAGTTCTTGCTGCGTACCAAAGTATTAAGTTTTATGTAGATACTTTATTATTGCGGAATGAAGTCTGAGCGATTCAGGTGATGTTTGTGTACTGTGTCTAGTTGCTGCACACCTGCACTGATCATTACATCCATGTGTTATCGTGGTGCTGAATGTAAAACCACAGAAGAGCAGACAGGAACTGCATGCCAATCCTTAATTCATTAATGCATCAATTCATTAATTCATTAACTTATTAATTCATTAATTTATTAATTTATTAATTCATTAATTTATTAATTCATTAATTTATTAATTCATTAATTCAATACTTCTTTAATTCATTAATTCATTAATTCATTAATTCATTAATTCATTAATTCATTAATTCATTAATTCATTTATTTATTTATTTATTTATTTATTCATTTATTCATTTATTCATTTATTCATCTATTCATCTATTCATCTATTCATCTATTCATCTATTCATCTATTCATCTATTCATCTATTCATCTATTCATTTATTCATTTATTCATTTATTCATTTATTCATTTATTCATTTATTCATTTATTCATTAGTTCATTAGTTCTGTAATTCATTAGTTCATCTAGCCATCCATCGATCATTCAATCATCCATCGATTGATCGATTGATCGATTGAACCATTGATTGGTTCATTCATTCATTCATTCATTCATTCAGACGTTGTCAGTTTTTTTAACGACACCGTTTCATGTCGACGATGATTTGGTGTCGCCCTCCTTTCTCCAGGCTTGTGACTGGCACTGTTAAAGTCCAAACAGTGGAGGAGTTCCAGTCATCCATTCATTCACTAGGAGGTGCTATACAGCGCCCCTTCAAGAGCATCTACCAAGGAGAGCTACCGATCCAACCCTGCTGATGACAAGACCCCGACTCATAAAAGCGGAGAATCGCTGATGATGAGCCTATAGGGGGGGAGGGAGGGAGGGAGTGTGGGGGAGAGAAATATGGGGAGAGGAGTGTGTTTGAATGGTCGATGGATGCCAGACATGGAATAAACGACTGGCGCTGATCTCTATCTCAATATAGTCCTACGTGTGATGTCGTTGTCTATAGGTAAGTTGGCTGTGATGGATCAACGGGCCGGTCATCTCAACGACCACGTAGCCATCAACCCCTCTATATGTTGAAGACAAAACCGATCAATACTCCCTCCTAACGAACTGCCTCTGTCTCCTGCTTTGTCTCTCTATTTGTCTGTCTGTATATGCCTGCATGTATGTGTGCTATTGTTTGCATGTCTCTATGTGTCACTGTGTGTCTGTCTGTCCCTGTCTCTTCTAATCCCCCTCAACGGTCGCGTTGTCAGCGCCGTCGGCGGTGCATGCAGTGGAACGTGACCACTGCTGATCCTTATCTCTTCATAGCAGGGTGTAGGGTCTCCCTGCTCCGATCCGGTTGACTGCCTCGGCAGGCAGGGCGGCATCTGAGGCCGAAGGCAATGACGGGTCAGAGGCGATTACATCTGCCGACTCCTATAAGGACAGGGTCCAGTGCACATCATTGCTGATCTAATATATCAAAACCTATTCTCTCCATCAACAGCAATTCAAAAACAGTCGACAATCGTCTGATAAGAATCTTCCTCTGACGTAGCAATATATCTAAGCGAAATATACCACACAATGCATGCATACATTTAGTCATACATATACACTGGTGGAGCTACAGAGATACCAAATTGTTATATATATATACATACATTTATATATTCATATATGTATGTATAAATATACATACACGTGTATATTCTCTGTCTGTTTTCACCAAAAATCAGTTAAACACACTGCAGCTGCAGACGCCATGTATATATATTCTGAGCAGAGTCACTGCATGATTTCACACATCATCATCACTCCTTCTCCTTCTCTTTCTCCCTCTCCTCCTCGTCCTCCTCCTCCTCTTCCTCGTAATCATCGCTGCATTAGACAGCGTGGCCGTCGTAGATGATTTACCGAAGACCCAGATGTTCTGTGGAGACGATAGTTTACGTATGCTTAGTGTGTATATATCCTTCGCTGAGCTGTGGTCGGTCAGCGCTTAATTGGCTCAGCGTCAATGGCAGCAGAGGCACAATGCAGGGAATAAGAGGCTGGCAGGTGTCTGCAGCCGAACAATCATCTGGTCATCACTTGAGAGGCGAAGACCATGCAGTTGCCGCTCAGGTAGATCGCCGATAACGCGTCAGGGTAATTGATGAGGATGGGGAGGAAGACGAAGGGGAGAAGGAAAGGACGAGGAGGAGGAAATGGGGAAGGAGAATGTGGAGTAGGAGGAAGAGTAGGAGAAGGGAAGGAGGAAGGGGAAGAGGAGGAGACAACAATTAGGCGATGGAAGCTAGGAGTTAATGAAAATAAACTCATCGCCTTCGATTAAGTGTTGATTTCGACGACGCAGACTCCGCTCAAGGCACTAACCAAACACCGCGTCTCTATGTCTTTGTCTCTGTCTCTGTCTCTGTCGTTCTATCACTCACTCTGTCTGTCTATGTCTGTCTCTGTCTGTCTGTCTGTCTGTCTGTCTGTTTGTCTCTCTCTCTCTCTCTCTCTCTCTCTCTCTCTCTCTCTCTCTCTCTCTCTCTCTCTCTCTCTCTCTCTCTCTCTCTCTGTATATACGCCACTCTTTCTGTAGACCCCTCATTTCAGCACGTCTGTCAGTCAGTCATTCTTTCCATCAATCTGTCAGTCACTCCTTCTGTTTATCCGTCTGCCTGTCACTCCCTCCCCCATCCGCCTGTCAGTCACTACTTTTGTCCATCTGTCAATCATTCAGTCCAATGACCCTGCGACCCTCATGTCCTGTTTCGTCCCGCCGTCCTTCTGTCCATCCGTGTGAACCATCTTGTGAGTATCTTCTGTTCGCTTTGATCCGTTCTCCGTTTCGACCCGGTCTCTGCAGTGGTGCCATGGGTCGTGTAGTCCTTCGTATCCGTCTCTCGTCGTGCAAAGGTTTCGAGGGTCGATGCATTCCAGATGAGACGACGACATCGTTAAAGGACCTTAATTCAAGTCACACGTCGACGTGTCTATAGAACGCGTCTACATATATATCGTATACACAGATTAGATATACTATACGTCATGCATATAGTCAATCTTACAGGATTGTATACAGTGTCCAATATGTATACCAAACTGTAACGGACATTTCACACTTGTATTTTTGTTGAACACTTAGCATGTGAACATGTGTATGCTTGACTGATATGATTAGCATTGATCTGAACGGAGTTATATTGGTTACGTGAATATGAATCCTCCTCAATCAGACAACGTTCAACGAAATGCCAGTGATTGTTATGTGGATGTTTGCCTCGTAAGTCAGTTGCGTTCATTTTCTATGATGATGCCCCTGTTTTGAGTGTTTTCTTCCATGCTTATGACAAAGATAAGGGGTGGAAGAGAGCACAGTGGGGATGCTTAGGGGACGGGAAGCAAGAAAAGGCAACGGGGAAAGTAGAGGAGAGTAGGGAGAAGAAATATACGGAGAAGAAAAGAACAGAGAATAGAAGAAACTAAAGAGAAGTTCATAATAATAGGATAACAAGGCATACAAGAGTCAGTTGATGGAGGAGGAAAAGGAGGAGGAGGAGAAGAAGGAGGAGGAAGAGGAGGAGGAAGAGGAGGAGGAAGAGGAGGCGCAGGAAGAAGAAGATTAAAGGAGAAGAGGAGAAGGAGGAGAATGAAGAAGGGGGATATGAGTGAGTAGATCCATATAAAACTTCAATTAGAAATGAAAGAAAGAAATAAATCATTCGTTTACGTTTGCTCTGGTGAGTATTTCTCTAAGTCCATTCTGCGTGGCGCCTTTTCCCTTTCTTCTGCCAATCATGACAATCATGACATAGGCCTACATCTAAGATTGTCTCCTCAGATAATAATCGATCCATTACACGTTATGTCGGCGATGACAGATCGCACGAGGAGACGGTATTTACACGGCACAGACGTTAATTTATTACTTATAACAGAGGGCGAACAGCAGATGGTAGAACTCACACCAGACCATCATGGGACTATATACACAAAAGAGCGCAACACATTTGCATCAGATAATAAATCTGGTGCATACCAGCTATTTCATTCTCGACGCAGAAATCTGTTATACGTGTATATATATATGTTTTATATAATATAGACTTATATATATATATATGTATGTATATATATATATATGTATATATATATGTATGTATATATCATGCTTCGGTAGTGCATGCACACGGGTATTGAATGTATGTGATAGTATGTTCGTGCAGAAGGTATAATGTCTGACGGTATACTTGGAAATGGAGGATCGACGATGAGGAGATAATTAGACATTCTCTGCTATGGCAAAGAAATCTCGGCGACTGCAGATGCGATCATCGGACAGGTACATGTACATAAGGAAGATTCGGTCTGCATCGCTAGAAACTCCACTGTTTGGACTTTGAGAGTGCCAGTCCCAAGCCTGGAGAAAGGAGGAGGGCTACACCGAATCATCTTCGATATGGAACGGTGTCGTTAAAATATCAACAACGAGCATCGCTCGAGGCGTCATCTGGAGTGCTGCTTCGGCCTCCGCAGGGCATGTGTATGCTATGGAGCGTCGATACATCAGAGGCCAGGCTCTGAGTTCTCACTCGCTTCTCGTCTCTGATCCTTGCAGCGAGGCATCTTGCTATGGAGAGGCGGCAGCATTAAGAGGAACTTGCTAATGAGTTTATCTTTTGGGTAATTATGATAGATGCCACCAGATGGCCCATGACCCGGCACTAGGGGGTGGGGTGGGGGTTTGGGAGGGGCGATGTCACGGCACGGGATGTAGGAAGGGTCATAACCTTGATGGATGAGTCCGTTGTCATTTGCTGCTACTGTATAAATCTTCTGTGGTTGATATCTCAGCCGCTATATCTTAAGGGGCTTTGTTGAAAACGGATGCTAGGATAGTGCGAGGGGCTGCAGGAACCAGGGTGGGGTAAGGTGGGGGAGAGATGGGAAGGGTGGATGGAAATGGAGCTTTTACTGGGTAGAATCAGGGCAGCAAGTGATGCATTGATTTCGTTAAGTAAACAGACCTTGCATACGTAGCAATTCCTCCATATGATCGCTATGCTTACATCCATGTTCGTTATTAAACACGTCTCAATGGTATATTACGTGTTGTGGGCGGTTTACTTTCTAGATGAAGGGGATGCGGTAGATAAATGAATGGGTCGAGAGTCTGTGGTGAAGCCGATGACCCGAGGGATGACCCGAGGGATGACAGTCAGACAATCGACATTTCAACGATGGAGGAGCCCGAGAGTTCAGACTTCCAGCCATTCACTTCGATATTTTTCATCCGCTGTGTCTATTCCACGGGCCATGGAAACCATGCAGGGAACCAGCGGATCCCTCCACACACATCTACCCTAGTAAACATCGAGGAACTTCATCAGCAGACCACCTGGAATCAGCGTCTAGACAACTTCAGGCTTATTTATAGACATATCTCCATAGACCCGTTTACTTAAATACGTGGAAGTCTAAACATTTCACGCCGACACGTCTAACACCCCAACACATCAGCAATACCTAATACCCTATAGATTGCCTAAACAATGCCTAATACGCTATTGCCTAAACAATGCCTAATACCCTATCTAACACTCTATCGCATATACACGCGAACGACGGAAATCTGTAACGACGAGCCAATATAAATCCAGCATAGGCAAAAAAGCGCTCAGGCAACTCTGACGTGCTTCTGCACCTCAGTAAGACCCGTACGTACTCAGCCGCAGGAGCACGTGACTTTTTTGTCGCTTATCAGAAACATCTGTCCGCTGGCGTCCATTTTCCAACTCTTATCGTAAGCATCTATGGTTATTTATGTCATTTTGCCAAAGCCGTTTTCGATATCTATAGCCAACACAATCCTTTCAAAGGCAGAAGGTTCACCGTATATTAAGTCGCAGCCTCGCAACATTTTATGAGGTTTTGACTGCTCATATTATGTGCTCTAGTTGATAGTTGATTACTTTCATGCATATATCTCATTTCAAGGGGCGGCAAAAGTTGGATTGAAAATTTCTTAAATGTAAAAAGTAAATGATATCAACCCAGTGGACTAAGGAAGAAATGTCTAATCATTGCGTTATACTATTAATAAAGTTAAAACTAATACACTCACTAAGTTAATACTGTTAATTTATTTTCATTTTTTTATAGAAACAGTGTAGGTAGTTCTGGTTTCTCTTCCTATAGGCCTTATTCTAACGTCTCTTAAAATTTGTGGATTCAACATGCAATTTCAATTTTGGGAGGGGTGGCATAGGAACTTGGCCTATATAGGGGCGGCAAATTGTTAATCAATCAATCAATCAATCGAACAAGAAATGCAATTTATATTGCGCCTCTTCAAGATAACTATTCAAGATAACTATCCGCATATCATCCTTGTTATGGATGCGTCGTTAAATACACTTACATAATATTATTAATAAATCCGCCCTGTGTTTCAGCGTGACATTATGCGCGTTACATATTTAATTAATAAATAAATAAGTGATGCTGATTAATCATTGTAGTTTCGTGTTTGTCTGTCTTGACTTATGTCTGTGGCTTTGCCTATATATATATATAAATATATATATAATATATATATATTATATATTATATATATATTTGTATCTATAATATACTGTACCTATGTACGCTCTTATTCTTTTATCTGTTCTGCTCCGTGTCTTTGTAACTATATATAGCCTACCTTGCATGTTTGGATACACGTTTTTGGGTATAAAGTCAATGCATGTAAGACAGAGTATTTCTAGATAGAGAATAATAAGATAAGAAACATTTTTTCCACAGAAACAAAGTCAGTCATCCGTTTAGAAAAAGTTGCTCTCAAAGGATTGAAAGTCCGACGGAAACTGGGAAGAGAGAATAGCGAGAGACGAGCGAAGGAAGAAACAAACGGTTAGAAAGGAAGTCCATCATGAAGGAAGAGAGAAGGGAAAAGGCAAGGCAGAAAGGAAGGATGGAAGGAATGGAGGAGAGAATAAAAGAAGGAAGAAATGAAGCGAGGAAGGAAGGAAGGAAGAGAGGAAGGGAGGTGGGAAGTATAAGTGGCAAGTACGTAGGGAAGAAATAATGGAATAAAAGATAGCAGGAAGGAAGCAGGATAATTAAGAAGGAATGAAAGAGAGAAAGAAATAAAGAAGGAGTAAGGGTGATTGGAAGAATGCACCAAAGTGAAAGATGATTTAGACACGAAATGTAGTCTGAATAGACTTTGTCTGTTCATCTGTGTATGTGCGTGCTTGTGTGTGTGTGTGCGTCTGAGTATGTCGCCTGTGTATGTGCGTCTGTGTGTGTGCGTCAGTGTATGTCCGCCTATGTATTTGCGTCTGTGTATCTGGGTGTTCTTAATACTCGAGACTTGACGGTCGGATTGTGCAAACATTTAGAAAAGTTTGACACATGGCGTAACTTAACCGGCACTGGCAGCGAGCCCATTGGCATGACCCCGTGACCCGAGACGACCTTTACCCGTCTAAGAGGGTTTGAAATCTCTTTCTGTCGTCGGCGTATCTCCTCCGATCTCAGCCGAACGTCGCTTCCCGCTTCTCACTGACGATCACCAGAGACCAAAGTGCGTCAAGGGTTGGTCAGGTTCACCCGGAACCCATCTGAAGCGCATTAGGTAGAGGTGCCCCACACCACGTCTCTCTCTGTCTCTGTCTGTCTGTCTGTCTGTATCTCTCTCTCTTTGACCGAGCGTAGCTCTAGGCTGAAGCAGTGATATCTATGCATGTGCACAGTAACGCAGACGCACACACACCTACCAACAAACAGCTATACAGACGCGCGCAAGCACATACGGACAGAGAGAGAGAGAGACATACAGACAGACAGACAGACAGAGGCAGACAGACAGAGACAGAGAGACACAGAGAGAGAGAGAGACATACAGACAGACAGACAGACAGAGGCAGACAGACAGAGACAGAGAGACACAGAGAGAGAGAGAGAGAGACATACAGACAAACAGACAGACAGACAGAGGCAGACAGACAGAGACAGAGAGACACAGAGAGAGAGAGAGAGAGAGAGAGAGAGAGAGGAATAGAGGCGATTATATAAGCTAGATAAAAGGTCCTAAAACGTCTGTGTTAAACATAATAATAGGAATTAACTATGGTTCACTTGAACGAACGATCGTATAGACAGAAAGACGGAAAGCAAGAAGGATGGCTGACTTATATCATAACTAACATCTAGTATGCATTCGCTCGTCACATTTGCCGTCACATACATGTGGTTTCTGAGGGAACAAACAGAACGATGAAAGGCAATGTCCGACACGGTCACGTAATATGTCCCTTTTGCTTATTGCGAAAACCTGTCAATTACAGCTTCAATCGTATATAAACAAGACTTTCAAAAACTTGGGTATCTAATTGGATTTTCTTCCAGCGGTTTAATAGATCCCTACTATTGGATTCACATTTCGGTGCGACCGTGCACTCTCACTATTTTATATTATTTTTATTATTTAGGGATGCCGAAGTTAACGATTAATAGTTAATTCTTAAATAGTTCACAATCACCAAAAACGTAAATGTTATGATGGATGTTTGCTTTCGCTTGGGTCTGCCAGTTCATCCTTTCATAGCGTGCAGGTTAAGCGCATCTTTAACCCTATTTACTAATGTCTCGGTCGTTTCTGCCTTGATCATCTGTATTTAATGCGTATTTTAGCGGGCAAAGACATGATATATTATGTACCTATTTGTTTAGTCAAGATAGAGACTCGATGCATGGCGAAGCATACGATTGACTCTTTCTATCTATAGGCGGATCTGGAGAGGTTAGAGAACGCAAGAGCCGTCTAACTGACGTCGTTCGATTAGACTAACAGCGCCGTCTAGTGACAGAGGATTATAGCGATGATGATGCAGTGTGGACATACCACGGGACGTGATAGTGCATCTGGACTTTAGGATCTAATTCATAAGCATATGCATATATTCTTGTGCATATATGCATAATGCATATATCCTGTCTACACACACATGATGATAGATGTAATTGTTTTTTGTTTGATGTCGCTCTTAACGCGTTGCCATGCGCAATCAATGCACTGCATAAATATACATGCTTGTTGCCAATGTCGTGTAATGTAAACATGTATTCATATAGCGCTATTCTTGGGAATTTCTCAACAGCTACAGGGAGGGAGCTCTTGTGGTTCCATTTGCCCCTTCAGCAGCTATGCAAAACTCTGGGATGGGCTCTTGGTGTGGAATGGTCACCTCTTGGAATTATCTTACAGTGGTTAATTTTATGGCCATTTATAAACTAAAGTTATGCCCGGGTTGAAGTTGAGAGCGCTTTGGAGTAGTTACATTGCTATGTACTTTTTAATAAATGAATGATCATGATAAACATAATGATCACGATCATGTCTCAGCCTCCTTATGACTCCATGACTACTTCTCTCCATTCTCAAATAGAATGAGACGTATTACTATTTTTTTGTGGATTCATTATAAATTTTGCATACAATGCTGATTAGCCAAATCAATATTTTTGATTAATTGATTGATTGATTGTGATGATCATAACAATGATCATGACCATCGTCATGAATCATAATCATGGTCATCGTCATGATCATCATCGTCGTCGTCGTTGTGGTCTTCACCATTACCACCACCATCATCATAGTTATGTGAGGTTGTTTCTGTTGCTACAGCGTTCATCTTGTTCGGACATATCGTTGTTCTGGTGGCATTGTCTAACAATGGCAGATGTCCGTCGTCTGATGAGGACATTAATACGCAAGCCAACAGATGTTTGGAGAACTACAGGGCCTTTGAGGAAAGGCATCAGCTCACCGGAAGCCACCTCTTTACCAGTGTTGATGTCGAAATCATTCGAACTCTCTGCAGGTAGCGTTGAGCATTATTGCTATTACTGGGGCCGTCTTGATTTTCTTCAATTCTGAGTTCTGACATGATGTAATTCATGTTTTTATACTTGTAACAATAGTTTTATAATTTGACATATCCTTATCTTACTGAATAGTCTAATGGGTTAGTTTTAATTATGGATGTTAATCCAATTAATCTTATATTTGACAGTCCTAATTATTTGACTTATTCAATGGTCTTACTAATATAGATGTTTGCCTGTCCTACGATGCTTATCTTTCTAAACCAATGATTTGTCTGATTGTTGCTGTTATTATTATTATTACTATTATTATGCTAAGCAATCGCTTGGAGTTTCAAATTATTATTATTATTATTATTACTATTACTATTATTATTATTATTATTATTATATATGTTTCACATTATGCTGTTATCGCCCATGATGAGCTAAGTGAGTGTTGGCAATGTCCCGAAGAGGCAGGCGGCGTTCCCACGCTGAAGAACAACCGAGATACGTTGGAACAGAAATGACGTCTCCATTGGATCGTGGGTTGCAGCACTCGTTCGACTACCCAACTCTGAGATGAACTGCAGTCCTTCACTGCTCCAAGCGCCGCCGGATTCCAAGGAGAGGGCTACGAAGTCGTGGGTGTTGGTTATGGTGGAATACTTGGCCCTCTTCGTCTTAACTGCGCGTTCGACTGCTTCGCCAGCTCTGATAGATGTGTCGACAAGATGTGACTTGGCGTAGGTGTCGGGCACTGTCACATCCCATGCCAGACATCGACCACGTGTCCAAGGAATGAGCGTGACGCCGTCCGGTCGCTTTCCATCTTCTCTTACCAAGCCGAGAGGTTCCTTTTGCGCTGGAATCTTCGCCCTGCCAAGAGCTCTCCAGATGACATCGTTCAACATGCTATGTCGTTGATGTTATCCGCTGCCTCTTCTACAAATTAGTCCATGGAGCCCTTTTGCGTCGACGCTCTCTTGACATTGGTGACACAAATGTGGCTCGCAGAGCGTCGTTCCTAGCCTCAACCCGGCTGCCATTCGTACATCCTCGTTTGAGAGGCGCAGGCCTAGGGCAGTCACAGAGGGCGCTAGCATCCAGTCTCCAGAATGAGGTGCTCGTGAGGCCAGCAGGCGAGCACGGTCGCATGGATTGTTATTGGAATCCAGCAGACCTTTCCATGCCTTGTCTGTGAATCTGAGGTCCCATTATTATTATTATTTTTATTAGCAATAATTTATAATAATAATAACAATAATAATAATAATAATAATAATAATAATAACAATAATAATAACAATAACAATAATAATACTGCTAATTATAATAATAACAATAATAATAATAACAATAATAATACTGCTAATTATTATTATTATTATTATTATTATTATTTTTGAACGAGCTAAGTGATTGGTGGCAATGTCCCGAAGATTATTATTATTCTTATTATTATGTTGCTACTTGTGTTGTTTGAAGTGATCTTAAGGCGTCAATGCGATGCCTGAAGTCTTTGAGAGACCGCTGTTCCATGGTGGCAGCAGCCAGCCATCAGAAGCAGCAGCAGCAGCAGCAGCATGTCGGTCAGATCGACGCAGCCATAAGACCTTACTTATCAGTTGTAGAACTCTGCGACCATCAACATCTATACGAAGGTATGCGATCAATCAATCGAATGATCGATCGATCACTCAATCACTCAACCAACCAGCCAGCCAACAATTCAATCAACCAACATTCAATAAATTAACAGTCAATCAATCGACATTCAATCGACCTATTTTCAATCAACAAACATTCAATCAAACAACTTTCATTCGACTAACTTTCAATCAACCAACATTCAACCAACGAACATTTACGCAATAACCCTCAATCAACCAACATTCAATCAATCAACATTCAATAAATCAATAATTACTCAATCAATATTCAATCGATGCATTTGACTTACAGAGCACCGCTTCTGTATTACTAATAAAATTATTAGTGACGAATCGAAATGAAGTATTCAGAAAACTGATACCTTTATATATCAAGGTTAGGAATTTCAGAAGTTCAGAGATGGTGCGAATGGAAACTGGATTAACAGGTTCCGTTAGGGGACTTGGGTCAGCCGCTGAAGAACAGCCGCTGAAGAACAGCTCTGATTTGATGCGCGTTTAAATGTTGCAATGCATTCGGTATGATCTTCTCATCAAGTATGTACCCCGATAATCTTGAAAGTTATATTTGCGGATAGAACCGGTAAATGAATAAGACAAAATATTAAGGAGAGATTTGTGATGAAACGAAGGGAATGCAAACTAAAAGAATGGATAGAAGCAGATAAAGAGAGGCAACATCGTTTGCTTTATTCTACGTCTGAATCGTGTGTTTTCAGAGTATGCGATGAATCAGAACTGCCTCCACGGACAGAGAGAAGTGTCTGAACAGTGCTACCGTGCTTTTCAAAGCCCTACTGGGCGATCGTCGAAAAGTACAGAACACGCTCACCTGCAGCAATACTGCGGGTGTGTTATTTGACCCTGCATCGCTTTATAATATATATATATATATATATATATATACCGAGACAGAAAACTAATGTAGTGTATTTATTCGGTTGATATACGTAATTTTATTGCTGAAGATTAATCTACAACTTCAACCATGGTTCTTATTCGTGCCGTAGACTGAGATTTCGTACTGAAATTAAAGAACTCACCAGAATTTCAACGGCGCCAGTAGACTCTATGACGGCTCAAAACGTCAAGTGCTCTGTTGATTTGTCTGACCACTTGAGGAGTGACGTCATGGCACCTATCATAACATTATGATCAGTGGAATAACTTCACTTTTCGGTACCCGACAATCTTCTGAAATGGGTTATCTCACTTGTCTGGGCTGAAATTTCGCACGTTATCAGGCTTTTAGCTGTGGTTCCTGTTTTTCATATTAGAACCCAGACATCTGGCAGCTGCGAGCCGCTGGTTGAGCTACTTCAAGCGTTATAAAAATGTGTGTAAATGTTATAGCGCTTTGTAAGCGAGCATTTGCTGGCGTAAACAGAATTAATGCACGCACTTCAGAATCTGTTGTATTCGCACCAGCTTATCCACTTAGCATAAAAAGGAATAGACTGAGTCTATATATTTAACCACTCAAGAGCCACCCGCGGGTATCCCAGGCCTTATGTAATAGCGAACCGATCTCAGGGTCGTTAGCTGGAACCTAGCGCAAGATAAAAATCATTAGATACGATTTGCTCATAGTTGCCTGCGTTGTGTAAATTCTGCTAGTGACGTCTACTTGATTTTAGGCACCTGTTACAATTGATGACGTGTGTCCGGTCAAACTTCGCCCTTAGCTGTGGAGAGTCGGCGGCCATACTCGTCGAACAGCTCGTAAAGGCCGCTGTTAACGGCAGCCATCGATGTCGCAGCGGAAGCAGTAGTAATACACACGACTCCTCTACTGTAAGTCACTCTTGTATGCATGTGTGAAGATAATTGATATAGCGCCTTTCGTACCTCGTGAAAACGCTATGATTCTATGAATGAACATCGACGTTGACTCAGTAAACTGACTGCCCTAAGACTATCTGCAGTCTCTGCCCTGCATCGCTTGATGATATATTTACCGCTAATAACTCTGTGACACTGCTAAGCAAATGAATTAACCAACACTTCATACCCATATATCTGCCTATCAGGGTTAGTTTTATTAAGGGCTGCCCTTCTTCTGTCTGTGTTTATATAGTGTTATGTGTTGGTATCCTTAATTAAAATACAGGGGCACTTGCGACTGGTTAGCATTTTCTTGATGGTGCCTAATATATTAATTTTTTTAATCAAATATAGGCCTTTATGGGCCACATATGCACATTTATTTGCTTGCGATTCGATTTCTGGAAACTCTGATCGATTGGACCTGAATGCGTTGCTGGTGTTTCAATAGGTGTCGCCCCAAAAGTCCGGTCGAATCGGTTCTCTTCGACGCTCAAACAGCGCACAGACACTTCATCACAACTTCTTCATTTGTCGTCTGAGTCAACTGATCGTTTCCTTGACGCTGTTGTCTGCCCTTCGTAGTCAATGCTTTTGGTAACTTAACGATGATGCATTCTAGTGGACATAGTCCTTTGAAGACAAACGAACGTATCGTCATCGCGTGCCTTTGTCCTGCAGGTTGATTAGCAACAGACAGCGGTGACGTCCTTCGACTAATGGACTCGAAGCCACTCGTCCTTTGCGTTGATTTTTTATTCCCTAGGCATAGACAACATAACCGAACGTCGCAATAGAATCGAATGCATGGAACATAGGCAATCTAGTTCCAATTTATACCCACAATCTCTGACTTTGCCGCTTCAATAGTTTAATATATGGTGGAACGATCTTCATCAGTCGTTTGACAGTCAAATCGAGACTCGAGAGGCGAAGATCACAATCAGTCTGCCTGATGTTCCCCAAAGAACTGATATTGCAAACGAAAAAAAGAATAGGGCGAATAGTAAAAAGGTGCAATGTCTAGGCCACTGGTGGGTCAAAAGTAACACGCGGGGGACAATTATTGTTTACAGGCCTATTCTCTGTGAAGCCCGATATCTCGGAAACATAGTGAGATAGGCCCTAGATGACCCGCAGGAACGGGTGGCAGTTCACTGTGTGTATCGTTGGAAGGAATGATTGCTTCAGAGTCTGACTCAGGAACAAATGATGTACTACACATCTAGGCTGCATGCGTAGGTTACTGTAGACTTTTCGTTCTTGACCCGCCGCAAGATGGCAGCCTCATGGAAATTTCGCACTCCGTATTAGTCCCCACACATGTTGCGGCGTTGCGTACGCGTTTTCAGTCCATGAAAATAAGCCTAATAAAACCCAAGCACTTGGGCAAAATGTCCTGCATTGGGTCAATTTTTACATTTTAAAGCACAGAATTGGTGTTGGTTGTAGCACTTGTATTTTATTTTAATTATCAGAAACAGCAACGTTTTATGGGTCGAATACGGTTAAACAACAATATTGTTCCAAGAGTAAACTTAATAATATTAGTGTTTTTCTTGCTGGTAAAAAAGTGTCCCAATGCAGACTACAATGGGGAGCATTGTGTCACTTTTACATATTAATGCACACAATTTTTGTTAGTTGTAGTATTTGCATTTTCTTTTAATTGTCAGAAACAGTAACGTTTATGAATCGAATATGGTTATACAAAAAAAATGTTCCAAGTCTAAACTCCAAAAATTTAATATCTTCCTGACTGGTAAAAATTGTCCCAATGCAGGTCATTAGTGTTGTCCCAATCCAGGCCATCAATGGTCAGTGACTAACGTCTTTGATAGTAGCACAACTATGCTGTATACGACCTCCAAACTTTACCCCGTACTTCGCAATATACTGTCCTTAAGTAGTTTACAGAAATTGTAGGTTAAATTAGCACAAAGCGTCTTGTGCGTTGACTGACATTAAACGATTATTATTTACTTTTCCTACATAAAAAATAGATTTGCCATTCATCTGTAAGACGCTATCTTCTTGTCTGCCTAAGACATGATAATCTTCTTCGTGACATTAAATACGTTCGCTAGGTGACGCACGTCCGATACAATGATAGACTAGGCCTTGATACCGCCACTGACCCAATGCAAGACATGACCCAATGCAGGACATTCTCCTCTACTGTAGGCTGAAGGAGCTATAGGCCTACACTTACGTAACCAGGCTATTTGTATCAACTATAACTCCTTCATGATATTGGATTGCCGCATACATACATCATATATATATATATATATATATAATATGATGTACCTGCAATGAGGGATGGAGGGTAGGGGAAAATGCTGACAAGTGCGGACATGGGGAGAGGGGGGGTCTTGTGACCATCAGTGGCGGCTCTAGGATTTTTCAACAGGGAGGGCCAAGGGGGGCCGAGGATCCGACAGGGGGTCCATTGGATTCCCAATTTGTTTCGAAACTGAGAGTGCTAGGTATAGCTCCACACTGAGTGACATCGACCAAATACGTGTATATGTATTATCGGACGACCTGAATTTTTCACATAATCAGTCTCAAGATTATCACTTTGGAAAATTGCATGACTTTTATTTCGAAGTACAGCATAAACAATGCACAATACATACGCCTAATGAAAACCGTATACGATTGTCATGTCAAGAGTCAAACTGATCCACAAAGGCATCCATTGTATATAGACTCCATGGGCAGATTCAATCGACAACATTGTCAGACTACTTATACGAATATCAGACATAGTTCTTCGTAGATAATGTTTTAATTAATTTCGGAGCCGAAAAGTGTTTCTCACAGGCTGCTGATGTTATACTGGTAAAACAATGGCTATGTTCGACCGTCTGTGCATTTCATGAAAAGCAAGTTTGTACGGTACCAGGAAAGAAGCCAGGTCCATCGCTGTGATAAAAAATTTAACTTGAACGCTTTAACAGGCGCCCAACTTGAGGAATTTTATGGCTGAGGTCTTCGACACTAATGTCATACAAAAGTGCAAAAATACAATGGTATCATAATTAAAGCAAGACTTATGTTTTGGCATTAATGCCTGTCATAGCAGTAAGTGAATAAAGGAATTCATCGTCTATCCAGTTTGGAAATGATACAATCAATGATCGGATTGTAAATTTGCTGCCTAAAATGTGGTTTGTATGTTCAATTGAGAACGTTGTCCCACAGTTTCATAAATTGCCGAGTTAGAAACAAACGATTGGGCAATTAACGGACATTCGGACACATTGTTTACTTAATACTGAATGAATGTAACAATCCTTACATTGCTTTCTGCATTCATAAAGACTTCTGTTTCATCTCTATTTGCTTTGAAAGAGTCAGTTTAATGCCTGGCAACGTCCGCAGCTGCAGATAAGTCAATACTTGAAGATTGGAGGCGAATTGATACGCATCTAGCTCAAAATAGCACAAATTTAAAGTCTGCAGTAATGACAACAAGCCTCTAGCTTTAAGCTTCGGCTACTCATTCAGCATTTGCCCCAGTATCATCCTTTAGCATAATTAATTATAGGCTACCAATGCATCTAATTGATCACTGCCGTTTTGTTACTTCCCGTAACAAAACGGCAAGCCCATCTTGTTTCACTGAGCTGGAATTGCCTTCCCGGAACCACAGGATGTAACTCACTATAATGTGTTTCAACCCTTTATTTTCTTATGCATAAGAGAACTTGACCTCTTCTATTATCTTAATCTTTTGACCAGATTTTTTTGACCAGATTTTTGACCATATCTACCACACAAAAATTCTGAGCACGTAAGTAAGTTATTCTGTGAGAACGTTCATAAAAAATAATTTCTGATTTCATTATGCAAGTAAGTACTTTGTGCCATTGAGAATGCCCTGAAAAAATAATTCTGCATTTCATCATGCATCATATCTGAGAAAGTAAATATCAAATCTAAATGTGACCTTATTTCACAGTACATCAGTCAAAAATGTGGGGGCCAGAGGGGGCACAGGTTCAGTTGGGGGCCTCTGGCTCCCCCCTATGGAGCCGCCACTGGTGAACTTTCTATATTATCGCTAACTCACGTATTTATGTTTATGGTAATTACGTCATAATCTTAGTTGTTTATTAGTAGCTTTAGGTTATACTTCACATTTGAGAGAATGATATACTAAGCTTACATGCAAATAAGCGCCTAAAATTTAAGATTTTTACATAGCTTTATTCGCTCTCATTCTTTGTCAATAAATGTCTATTTACCAGTGTTGGGCACGAGACCAAAACCTCGAGACCAAGACCGAGAGGTCCAAGACCAAGACCAAGACCGGGTGATCCGAGACCAAGACCGAGGGTCCGAGACCAAGACTCTTTTTTTTATAAACAATTCAATTTATTAAGACGCTAAAACGGAATAACACGCATAAAACATTAATTTTATTGCTGAAGAATACTAATCTTATTAATGGTCAAGAAAACAGTTTTACCGACCAGTCTGAACTTTTGCGCGTTCAGCCCTTGACTTGGGTCTGAGAATATCTTACTATAAATTACTTACAGTATACGATAGGTAAATACTTTATGACACCTGAACAAGTAGATTAACGTTCCGTTTGAATGATGTAGGCGTACTTGTACTTGGAATTGTAGATTAACAGTGACTATACGTGGCCGACCACATAATTATTAGACTGTTCCAAAACCTTGAAATTTGAGAAAGCAAATTTTGAAACGGCTGGTTCCGTTGAATATGCTTTTTTTGCCCATAGTAGACCTAACATGTATATATAGATGGTCAGCACGTCATAAATCTATAACAAGCGCGTAGTGTCTAAACATCCGGTGTCTCTAATAATCGAAAATAACCCACAAATATAAAAGAAATTGCTCTGATACGACAGATGACCAAGAACGCTAACCTAAGACGGAGATCAATCCCAAGATCGTTCCTTTAAGACCAAGACCAAGACCGACGCAGTCGAGACCAAGATCAAGACCGGTGGTCCGAGACCAAGACAAAGAATGCAGTTTTACGGTCTCGAGACCAAGACCGTGGTCTCGAGACCACATCCCTGCTATTTATCAGCAGTTGCAATGGTGGCTGACACCTGTGATGCGGACGTCCGCTAACGTGGGAGCGGATCAGTCGAATGCGGACAAGGGGATAAAAAGGTAGGGTTTTTGCGGACGTCCCCTCGACTGTTAGTGAAAATATGTTTGGTAACAGATGAGGGATATGAAACCAACTTTGCTGAATGCCTGTAATAAAGAAATTAACGTTTGGACTCTGGAGTAGCCTATGCCTTTGCCAGTTGATAGCATAATGTTTTAACTAATCTGCTGCTAGACTGCTGGTAGCGGCAGCCACCACTAATTTTCAAACTTAAAGGAGGTTTGTGAGCGGACAGTTGTGCAACAAACTGCTCTGTAGCCCCACCCACCTGCGACAAATTGCTTGTCAATCAAACCTGAACTCATTGAGTGGGGCTACAGTCAAGAAGTGCCATATTCAAGTCCACCGCCGGTCAATTCCTTTCAATTGAAATGCCTGCATGCCTCTGGGCCGTTCTCTGTCTGTCTCTGTAAATACATCTACATAAAAGCAGAGGGGAAGGGAAGCATTTCGACCTGTATAGCGTCAATCATAAATGCACACGCGCGCAAGAGAGACAACTGGAGGAACTGCGCTGACCTGCAAAGGAAGAACCAAGTGCTTAGTATCTCAATAGACCTAACAGCTGTACGCGAACAAGTCAACCCTCTTCCTTGATTCTTCATTCACCGAAACCTGAACTGCCAATCCTCCTTTCCACAACCTAGACAGGATCTTCACCAAATGCATTTTTTCTCCGAACGTTTCATATATCTCATCCAGTATTCTTTTCATCCTCACATTATGATTCACAAGGGCTTGAATTCAGGCTGATTTTACGTGATGATGACCGATGCGAGTGTAAATGAGAAATAGACTGAAAAGAATACTGGATGAATGCTATCAAATGCTGCATGTATATATAAGTGTGCGTATATATATATGCAACTATGTATATATATATATATACAGAGAGTGAGAGATCTGCTTATTGTTCCCAGGTATTATAATTGATCATATTATATGCTGGCTGATATATTCTTCCTAGGTTTGACATGTGACCTAAATAATGCAGCCCTATTCAGAGAGCACGACTCTCAACGAGCCCACCAGCCCCTGGACCATTATATTTATATATATACATATATATATATATATGGCGTTTGGCTGGGGTCAGTGTTGTTATATTGTTTCTCTGATCTGGGCAACCTGAACTGTTATACACACATGACAACCTATATCCAATCAGATGTCAAAAGCAAATGTACCTTGAAATACGTTTCATACGAGTCTTCATTCCTATTCATAGGCCTATTGCTTGTACGAGAGAGGGAAGATTCTATTTCGAAGAAGGTGACTCTCTTCTCATACAGACTCTATGAGACAAACATTATATACATACACATATATGTATATATACATAGATTCATTGCATTGAATGGCATTACAATTAGTCATCTATTTACATTATGTCACAATGTCTTAGTCTTGCAACTCAGGGTTGTGTGCCATATTCTCAACGCGCCCCTGAAAACCATATGAAATAAATACACCGGGCATAAAGGCACTTACTATAATGATTGAATGCTAAGACAAAACTGTGAGATAGAAATTCACAGGTAGTCCTTCAGCTCAGAGATATAAATATAAACAGCGTGTGTGTGCGTGTGTGTGTGCGGACCAGCTCGTAGCGAAACAAACGCAAACAAGTGACCACAGGCAACCGCCAAGATTGCTCCACGAGCCGAGTGATCTTGGCCAACCGCCGTATTTATACACCTATGATGGTCCATGGGCCGATATCCTGTATGCGTTCTATTGCGCTTTGGCTCATGGCTTTATATATATATATATATATATATATATATATATTATAAGTAGATGTATGTACAGAGACAGACGGACAATGAACGGCCCAGAGGCATGCAGGCATTTCAATTGAAAGGAACTGACCGGCGGTGGACTTGAATATGGCACTTCTTGACTGAGTTCAGGTTTGATTGACAAGCAGTTTGTCGAAGGTGGGTGGGGCTATAGAGCAGTTTGCCCGCCCAGAAACCTTCGTCTTTAACTACACCTGCGCGTATGTAGGCCTATACCTACTACACGCATCATCCCAGGCATGATTTCAGAACAAGTAGAAATTATAGAACACTCTACTGAGACTCCAGAACAGTCAAGAGCACGAACTGCTTCCAACTTTCGTATCTCAGTCTAGGCGTACTACGTTTGGGGCTGATCTGCACAATGCCAGCCTATGGTCAATCCAGGTCATTGTTCACCGAACTCTCAACAATTTAAATTCTTCCTTTGCGATTTTCATCCCCGGATATGAGGCTTCAATTGTCAGGCAACTATGGCTGAACAATTAAGTCTACTGTGGCATTAGACAGCAATCAATCCTTATGCCTGAAACTTTCATCCTACGCTAATACTAATTTATGAAATAAGTATAAATTCTTTTAATTTTTTTCTCATGAAAATTGCACCATTGACAGAATGTCGCACAATGAAATAAGAAATCTTTATTTTCAGAATAATAATGCAGGTAATCAGAAGTCAGATGTCAACACCCAGAAACAATGAATCATCATCAATTATTGCAACATATAGACTACTGCAGTACCGAAAACATTCAAAATTATTTTGTTGACCCTAAGAATCATTGAGTAGCCTATCTATATTGATCCAAGTTAACTGAAATCAGATTTTTATTGCGTGCGTATATTACCCATGCTTCAGATAGACAGACAGTTGCAGTATTAGTAAAAAAAACACTCAGCCTGTAGTACACACATACTATTCAACCTATAGTGAACACTTGCCTACAACAGAATTTTCAAAGGCAATTCGATACAAATCATATATAATTATCATTAATCAAGAGGATTGATTGATATGAACAAATGTCCATACCATACACAAAAAGGACAATACTGTAGGTTTTTGACTAACTACATAGTTCAGCGCAATCATCTAAAACATCCAGATGATAGATAACTCAATGTCCTGCACTTTGTGCTTCCAGTTTGCGCTTCAGCGACTCTGGCATGTCTGGTGGAGGAGGGCGTGGAAGACGGAAGTAGACCTTCACACCGTCATAGATGAACCACTGCAGGGCAGTCAGCGTACCAATCATAATGATCCTTGGGAAGAGACCTTTCCACAGACCTAGGAAATACCAGGTGTCCATTTCATAAATATGCAATAGACAGCAGCTTAAAAATAGTACAGCTCTAGAATCTAGTGGAACCATTCCAAAATGCAGAACTCATCCCATCGACTGAGAAAAGTTTGCACATGCAAACTTTATCTGAAGATCGGTTTGTAAAGCAGAAATGTTCTGCATGCTTAAACCAACAGACACTTTTCCTAAACACTTTAAAACAAGTGGCCAATGCAGCTGTTCAATTTCATGGAATAAGGTGCACCAGTGATTTAATAGTGCATCACTCATATAGATGCAAGAAAAATTAAGTTATCAAGCAGAACAACCCTATGTTAATAACAACAATAGAAGTAGACAACAATTGTATTTATAATTAATTAAAAATTATAGATAAATTCAATAAGATACAAACCCCAGAATCCAAGTTTCTTTCCAATGTCAACAAATGAACTGCCCTTCTGTTGATTCAGTTTTGACACAATTGTATCGGCCGGATGTGAGACAATAGCACAGAAAACACCAGCTGAAAAGAAAGTAGTCCATCCGTTAAATAGCACGCATGCAATGAAAAATAACTTCGAATTCAAGAACATTCTTCAAGACGCAAAAGAAAGTCAGTCACACGACAGAGGTCAACAATAAACTCACTCATACAATGCTAAAAAACACTGAAAAAAAATTGCACACAAATTTCAATGTCATTACAAAGCAATACAGCCGTAGGTTGCTTGTAGTGAAAGGCTGATGCAAATCTGAAGAGCCAGATCTGACCATCAACCAGAATTATATCTTGAAAGGCACCACATTAAGTTTCAGACACGTGATCAATTAGCTAACAATTTGAATTAGTTCAAATCAAATTCAATTGGTATAGGAGAGGAGGATGGACTGAAGTTCTTTTTCAAGTCGCATAATGTGCATATAATTGTGTACGATTGCTAATGTCGACAATCCTGAAAACCTGGATGGCAACGGTTGTGACCTCACCTTTGATTGCTACCACATCTGACTTGAGCAATACTTATGCCATTCATCACATTATCGCAACTCACACTTGTTAACCTCTTCATCCCAATTTCAACTGTCAGCGTTTTAGGGTTAAAATATACCAACCATAGCGCATACACCATACAATTTCCAACTAAATGAAAAGTTGCAAAATTAGCATATAAAAACAGCTTCATACCAATGTATCCAGCAACGAACGTAACCACAAGTTGTTCTGATTTTGAACACTCCGCTCTTGGCCTTGGTACAACGAATTTGTACAAAGCTTCGACCGTACGCTCAAAGCAAGCAAACTTCATCATTGTGTATGGAATCTGACGACACCATAGAGGAATAATTCCCTTGTAGAACCTACAGAAAAGAAATGGTCCAGAATTATTATACATAAATACAAAATACAGCGTGGATACGTGTTGTTAATGCGCTACTTGGTAAGTGGTGCTATATCCAAAAAACTATTAATTAGCAAACACGATGTCTTGTTTAACCCATGGCTCCAAAAATGGCAATTATCTACATTTTAGAAATAGGCCATTATAACCCAGATCAACATAGTCACTGCACAAACACACTAAACGTAAGATTAGTCTGGCAATGTTTGCAGATTGAGTCAGATGTTTAGGAAAAGTCAGTATATCGCAAGAACAAAACAAGAACTGTGAAAAACATTAGTGCATCTAGCCTAACACCATGCCTCCAACATCCCATAAGAAAATCGGACAAAGTGCTACAGATTTCAGCTGCTTGGTCAGATCGGTTATAGTGGTCGCCTGTAACACTCAGTGTGCGTTGAGTGAGCGAGTTTGACCCTCGTCCGAGGCATCAGTCACTGTGTAGGGACCTTGAGCAAGTCCTTTGCACACAATTGTACAACTGCAATTGCGCCGTCGAGGCGTGTGCACTTCTGAGCAAAAGATGTTGGAAGAAGGACAATATCAAATTTCGAGAATTTCAATTATCACTTTGTCATCTTGCGCTGTTAGCTCGTTGAACTCTAGCAACCGTCATGATCAACCTTCTCCAATTCTTTCTTTCCGAAGTCGTGTCCCTCATTCCAGTTTTTTCGTGTATCTCATCTATCCATTTCTTTCTAAGGCACCCTCTTTTCTTCCTTCCTTCTCCACCTGCCATTCCATCCGATCGCATAACATGTCCGAAGAGACCCAGTTTCCTTCTTAACGCTGTTTGTTGTAACGTCTCATCATTCTCAACTCCAATCTCTTTGCGCACCCCTTCGTTTGTCTTCTTCTCCGTCCATGATATTCTCTGCATCTTTCTCCCTATCCACATTTCGCATGCGTTGATCTTCTTCTCCATGTTCTTTGTCATTGTCCATGTCTCGCAGCCATATATAGTACTGTACGGAAGATCATTGCTCTCAATAGCCATTTTTTGTGTCTATGCTCACATGTTTGTCCTTCCATATCCTTTCCAGTTCGTTCATTAAGATTTTCCCTATATTTCCAAGTCACATTTTCCCTCTTTTTCTATTAATGATCCCAAGAACATGAAGCTTATTACCACCTCTATTTCCTCTCTGTCTATCTCAAAACTGTCCCAATCAGCTGTTGTCATTATCTTTGTATTTTTTATGTTGAGGTATAGGCCTGCCTTCTCATTTTCTCTCTTCAATTATAATCATGATAAATCTTTTCCTTCAAGAACCTTTTATTTCCTTTCGCCATAATAACTAATGCTCTGCATAGACACAGACAATTGTAACTAATTCACTTGCATTCCTAACTTTTGAATTCATAATCTAGTATTCCAATTAATGCCCACAGCTTATGCCAAAACAATCAAGTTCAAAAAATGTTCTAACAAAAATTCCAACTTTATAGTTGCTAAACCACACCTTGTTAAACATAATTAGTACATGATATTAAGTTTCAGGCACAACATAAGTTAACATACATTAATCAAACATTATAATAAGACATATTATCATACCGTGATATTCTGGAGACTCCTTGACAACATTATAGTACACTTAAAAGGAAAAACATGAGGGAAAAACATATAACAGTAATAATAAATGACATACCCCCAAACACCTTCCTCCGAGTACAGCTTTGGCAGGCCCTCTCGAAGGTTGTTGGCCCATCCTGGTTGAGTCTGAATACGAACCTTGACAGCCTCCATAGGACAGAGGGCAATATCAGCGAAAAACTCTGCACTAGCACTGGCTGCCAGATACAGCGATGTCCTCCACAAGTAAGTACGTTCCTATGGAAAACATTAAAACAGAAGCATCACGAGACCATATGAAATGTTACACAGCAGTGCAATTGTCAGGAATACACATCACATTGACAGTTGCATTATATTATCTGTCTGTATATGGAAATATATGCTTAAAATTATCAAAATCAAAACAATTACAATGATTGAACTTCTTAGACATGCAAAAATGTCTTACTAATGAGTAATGAGCCACATAAAACAAAACATAGAGATATCAAATCAACAGCATAAAAAAAATAACAAAACAATATCAAAGTTTTCATAAAAAGCATTATAAATATTAGTATCAACAGTGGCGCGTTTACCTATGGGTGCACTAGGCGCGCACCTAGGGCCCCAAATCTCAGGGGCCCCCAAATGATGAAAACATTTCATGCAAAATAACATCTCAGAGGCCCCAAAATTAATGAAAACATTAAATACAAAATAACATCTCAGGGAGCCCCCAAACGAATGAAAACATTAAAAACATCATAACATCTCAGGGGGCCCCAAATTAACGGAAACAAAATACAAAATAACATCTCAGGGGTCCCCCAAATGAATTAAAACATTTCATACAAAATAACATCTCAGGGGCCCCAAATAAATGAAAACATTAAATACAAAATAACATATCAGGGAGCCCCCAAATGAATGAAAACATTAAATACAAAATAATATCTCAGACAGAAGCCCCCAAGTGATGATAACATTAAATAAAAAAATAATGTCTCAAGTGCCGCCACTTCAAACAAAACATCTCAGAGACCCCCGAATGAATGAAAACTTTTCTTACAAAATAACATGTCTCACATTTGAAATAAATATAATAATTTATCTATTCTTGCAGCTAAGCATTCACGTGACATGACAAGTGTAGTGTGGTAACTCATAATTGCTTTGTTAATGTGAATATCAACTGGCTTGATCAGCTGTGGATCAGCTGTGTTGGTAAGAGCGAGTGCTGCGTAATATGAGACTCTTCGCGACCAGAAGATGGCTCACTGTTTAATTGAGCGAAATTGTCAAATAAATTAAGAACTGCGTATTTCGATATTTGATGTGATGCCATGACGTCACATATCTTAGACTCCCTCCCCTTCGTCACAAGTCGTCACAGATGTACGACCCCTCCAATGGGTGCATGACGCCATGGCCCCTCAGACTCAGTGCATAAATTCAGAGGGCCCCCAAAATGTTTGCGCCTAGGGCCCCATCTTCTGTAAATGCCCCTCTGAGTACCAATAGTGATTACAAATAGCTAGTTCAACAAATGTAAATCCAACACCCAAAAGACTGTAGAAGCAGATTGTTGCTAAGGATTTTTGTTTAGCTTCTCTGATACGATATCTTACATAAAGATCCCAGGAGTTAAACTATTTTTCATACATAAAGCCCACAGGGAGATTCTAAAAGAAACAACAGACACAAGGCAAGCATATTTAAAGTTCAATTAAACAGAATAATAATCAGAAAGAAAAAGAAAGGAGCCTAGTATACACGGACGCACACACGCACGCACACACACTCAGAACTCATCATGCATTTACAAAACAAAGCATTTAAACCTGACCAAACAGATGGCAAGGGAGATAACTTTAACAACTGAACACACTGAAAAACTGAACGCTGCAATTTCTTACATTCTGGTCTAAGGAATTTTTTATTGGACAACCCTTCACACAAAATATGCACAACATCTTTTCCTTGTCACAAAAGACTGAACTGTTGACCAACAGCTTAGGGGTTTAGACCCTGTTTGGAAATTATTCTAAATTTGTTCCACTGGTTGTCTCCAGTCAATTCAGCAACATAAAACGAGTATACCAAAATATGGTCAACTCATTAGTAAAATGAACGGTCAGCAACTAGCCATCATCTAACCCAAGGCTAAGACTAGTCACCAACATTACATAGCACCCTCACAACTATTCTTCACGATACATGCACAAGTATGCAAAATGACCATGCAATTCTCTTTATGTTGAGAAATTAGCATAAACCCATGAAAGACATTTGTGATTTCCTTACCTCTCCTAGAAGGTCACTGTAGAACACTTTAAAGACCTCATAGAAGCCAAACTTGCACAAGCCTTGTGCCGAGTATCCAAAAAACGTTGGTGCCCATCCCTTTCCGAGCTCACGGAAGCTGGCTTCTGCCAAGGTCACCTTGAAGCCCTTAATAATTCCTCCATACTTCTCTGGATTCACTTGAATACGACACTTGACAAGGTCGAGTGGGACAAGAGCAGTGTGAGTTGTACCACAGCTGATGATGCCTCCGAGGCCACACAGAGCAAAGAATTTAGTTGAACCATGGGCACAGCTGTACTCACCACTGTCTGCAACATCCACACAAACAGAGTTTTAAACTGCCCTTTTTCAACAACTCGTCAAATATTTAATCCATTCACCAACTGAAAGAACAGCACAAAAATATACCT
Source organism: Bimastos eiseni (assembly GCA_959347315.1). NCBI lineage: Eukaryota > Metazoa > Annelida > Clitellata > Crassiclitellata > Lumbricidae > Bimastos > Bimastos eiseni. The sequence continues at coordinate 41,601,082 of OY365807.1, read as the reverse complement.
CATTATTCACTTACCCACTGGAACATTTACTTATACCATGTTCACTTACCAACCAGCAACATAAATTCAATACCTCTTCATTTCATGTACTAAAACAAACAGCATGAAATACTTGATTCGTATTCTGCACACCTACAGAAAATTTCTTATCACTAACGCAGAGTCCTAGACAATATTTCGTGCAAGGTTTCGGTATCCAACGTTATTCAAAACATATGGTTTCAAGCATCAATTCTCATTTTACTGAACATCATGCCTTATAGTATACCATGTATCAAGTGAAAATCGACTTAACAGCAGAAAACGAAAATTGGGAAATGTATATAATTAAAAGTTCCTAAATACTTAGTATAATATTCCAACCACTTCATTGATGTTCGAAAAGCACCTCAGAAGTTTACCCTTTCAAAATATGCCATTTATAATGCGCTAATTAAGCATGTTATGGGTCACAAAATAAAATATTTATCTATTCCGTGGTTCTGTAGCTAAAAAAGTATTCATTTTTAAAATCAAATAACCTATAAAATAAAACTCTGAGACAAGCAATAACTAGACATTTCTTAGAATTTGGGTAACAAGGCATAAATTAAAGAATGAAGCTCCATATAATATATATATATACATACATACAAACAACAACTCTTAGAAGACTGCTCTAACATAAAAACTGATGGCACACTCAAGTGGAAAGAAAATATCGCAACGGAGAGATCATAATATATGAAGAATGAAGTTCTAATACTTCATACCTATGGATGTCTCTTATGCTAAGTTAAGAGGTTGCCCGTCTTCAAAGAATATTAGTCAAGGCACTTTTTTTATTTTCCTACAATATTTCAAAATATACAGAAAATTGATTTTAAAATAACAATGCAAAAAAACACTTTGTATCTTTCTCCCGTTTTATCTAAGAATGGCATATTTTAAGTATATTAAATAACTCTGTTCACAATGCTTATTGTTTCTATCATATTTCTACTTTTATCAAGTTTTTATATTGTAAATTCCTGTTTGTGAAAGTTGACATTAATTGAGCATAGATATATCAATATGATATGCATAAAATTTATGCTTGTATAAAATTCAAAAAGACAAAGATGAAATTTGAGGAATTTATTTACAACAATCATTTTATTAAACAACCCTACAACGGATGTCAAATTATCCACAGCGCATCAGTCGAGGGATATAAACTACAGGTGAATCCAAAAAAGCAAAGACAGAAGTGAAGACAAAATGTGTATAAATACTAGGTAGTGGGTATTGATGTCAATATGATATGCATTAAATTTTTACGATAAAGTGCCTACAAATGCCCACTTCTTAGTTATTCATAAAGTAACCATGTCTAAAAATTGAAGTTGATTATTTCAGGTGGTTTGGATTGACCAAAGCTTAGAACACATTCTTATGCTTTAAGCATAGCAGGCTTTGCAAGCAGAACAGTCTGTAATAGAGTACCCAATTATTGATGAGCATTCATTTCCTGCATTTTTTTACACCTGTTTTTTCATTGACTTGTAGTTTTTGAAAGGTTAAAAGCATTCCACCATTGCTTTAGTGTTTACATTTGAGTTCTCATGGTTTGGTGTGGAGTATAAACTTCAAAGAAAACATTTGACACAAAGGAGTAATTCATATTAAACAGAGCTTTATCTTATAAGAAAGCAAATAATGAAGTCTATTTGAAACTCAAAAACCTTAATGTTTGCAATATATCTGACAGCAATTTTTGAAGGGTGTTGAGTTTCTTAAGATTAGAACAATATTTGTAGGCCTAAGTTAGATTGCAATAAGTAATGGATAGATGATAGAACAATAAAGTGTTATCCCGATAATGAGAGGAATCAATTTAGATGAGCGAAAGAGTAGTCCAATATTCTTGGCTATTTTACTACAGATATTATTTATGTGTTCTTTCAAATTCAGGTGCTGATCAATGTATACTTCCAGGAATTTGGTAGAGATATGGGGTCCCTTCAGCAATTAAGATGGGATTTTCTGGGGGACATTTTTTCTAAGAGATCTAAACAGGATGCAATTTGTTTTATCTAGGTTGATGGTTTGTTTGTTTGACCAAAACCAATCAGCTACTTTGAGGAGTTCAGAAATAACCTTTTGAAATAAAGTATAAATTGATTTGTGAGAATGAAACATATTGGCAAATAATACCAAATACATAGGTGATACATTGGGCAAATCATTGATATTGATCAAAAACAGGAGCAGGCCAAGATTAGAATCTTGAGGTATCCCATAGTAAATGGGTCGTAATCATGAAAGACAATCATTATCAAGATAGCTTGCAAACCAATTTAGCTGTATGCCTCTAATTCCATATGTACTGAATTTTCGGATTAATATCTTGCATGTAAACACAACCTTGTGCCCAGGTGAACCAGTAAATGATGTGCACAATAGGTTCCCGGTTGTGCAATGCAAAAGGTGAATACCTATGTAATAGTTTTCAGGCAGCAATAACAATAATCGCAACTATTCTCATTACAACTTGAACTACTACGCATGTCAATGTCAACAAACGCAGACGTATGATCACTTTCTCCTACTAATAAACGCGCGATTTCTTACCTAGAAAAAACACATCGATAACCTGCTGTTCTTAATTACGGTGCCTACGACCGTCTAGCAGCCGCCAGCAACAACGCATGAAGTAAGCCAAATGTACCACAGCATCTGCTGCACTACCCTCTGCACAATAACCATGGCAACGACACAATTACGAGTGCTCCATACTATTGGGCGAGTACTAGCCGTCCCCAAGTAACTTGAACGAGCTCCGCGCAGTTGGAACGAATTCTACAGCCAGAGTTAACTCGTGTTTCATGTTAAAGGAAGTAAAATAGCAAATATCAAGAAAGGTCATTGAATTATTTAAACATAGCTACTACAACAGCATCTCAGGTATCAAAAAAGAATATTTTTGGCACAAATTACAATTCAATGTGTTGAATTGAGAAAAAAATTTAAAATCTTCATATTTAGATCAAGTTTTGTCACTTCCATGCAATTCCTTATATAAAATTGTACAGCATCAACTGCTCGACTGGCTAAACAAAGTTTTGCAAATTTACTGCTCAATTTCTAAATTTATGTAGGCCAGTTTAATCTGATCACAATAAATAGCACAGGAGCCACAACACAAGACCATTCTAGAGTTTTGCTGTTTTATTGACACAAATGCACTTTCTTGGGAGTTCAACAACACAAATTAGTGACATGAGGAGTACAGATCAGATCTTTCCTATAATGTACAGAAACAATTATGGCAAGACATCCAAACCAACCCACCACTCTTTATACATCTACAATAGTTGGCAACTAGTCAGTGAAATGCAGAAGCCTGAAACCCTCTATTCAGATAGAAACATATCTGCATTGCTCAGAATATAAAGTAAAATAATGGCAGCAAAACACTAAATGAAACAGGTCTGCAAAAGATCATTCCAACCAGTTAACGAAGCAAACATTCCAATCTCTGACACACTACAGCATTCAATTGCCTTAATACAATTTAAACATAAGCAAAAACTCAAGACAATAAAAGTCGTTTATTATCAAGTCCTTACACATCAAACTAATGTTATTCTAACATAGTTTATTAAGACCAGGCAATGTTCATTGTTTACCATAGCAACCAAATTTACTATTTCTAAAATCAATCTAAAATTCATTTTTGTTTAGAGTTCTCCCTCAGATCAGGATACCAATCGAAGTTCTATTTTATAAATAAAGTTGATGCTCTGCCCTGAAACTAGGACATCTCATCAGTGGCCTCAAATGCCTACAATGTAGCTATCTGAAGAGATTTTGTAATATTTTCATGCAACAGCGCTTTTATTGCTTCTGTGCTTCCAGCTTCTTCTTCAGTGATTCTGGCATCTCGGGCGGAGGAGGACGTGGCATGCGGAAGTAGACCTTAACAGAATCATAGATGAACCACTGCAGGGCAGTCAGAGTACCAATCATGATGATTCTTGGAGTAAGACCCTTCCACATTCCTACAAAGTAAAAAACATAATTAGCACTTGGGTGTAACAATTAACAACACAATCTTACTAAACGATTAAAGGATACCCATGATCAAAATTTAAATTATGTCAATTTTGGGTTCCCAGTAAAATACATGTAATAGAATATCAGCTAAGAGGTTGTTCATAAAACGACCTACTTCTTGTCCACATTTGGCATTACCCTACCCATCCCCTTTGCAGACATTCAACTTCCAGAGCACAAAGGCAGACCACAAAGGCAGACACTAGGCCAATTCTTGGGCTATTGTAGAAGAGATTACTTTATTCTCCGGTATCCAATCAATAAATCAGTCAGAAAAGACAAAGTTGACACAGCCACAGCATTAAATTGCAGTTAGAGTCAAAAAATTATGGAACAGGCTTTACTGAAACACACGAATTGCCAAATTCAGGTAAGACAAATCAACAGTAGGCCTAGTATAAAATCACAATAAGAAATCATTAAAAACACGATACACAAAAAAATATAAAAACCAGTAAATTCATAGCATCAAACTCACCAAATTACATGTGCATATGTTGCATTACATGTTGCAAAGATATGCAAATTTCAAACAACTTAAAATTCAAATAAATGCTAAAAATTATAAATGTGTCATTGCAAGCTATTACTTATTTTACAGAAGTGCTACCCTTCTATCATTCATTACATGCAGTGCCAAGTTATCATCAGTGAAACTTTTGATACAGTGGTTCCCAGGTTCCTGCCAAAAGAACACTTTCCCTTTATCTTACGTTACAATTTGTGCAAAAATAAACTACCTCGTCTACATGTAACATTCTGTTGTGATACTACTTAGAGCACCTCGTGCACGAAAAATTAACTGATCATTTAATTGGAATATTTTTACACTTATTACTATTACTCCTAGCACATCTGCAGTTTCACACTGGAAATAAAAGATGTGTCTTGAGTAATAGTTTTAACTGATAGAAAGCATAGAGTTATGACCAAGTGTGCAAGCAACAGCGAGTATGTAAATTAAAGTCACTGCATTACAGTACTGTAGCGCCATAATTAACTTAGCGTGATTGATTTAGGTAATTATTTTCAAAGTTTGTGATGTGGTGCAATTTGTGTCTTGCACTTTTTCCAGAAAATCGAGGCCTAAAGTGGATTGTCCAGAATTTCTTCTGGCCCTAATTAACAGATACAGGTCAGTCAAACAGAAAAGTTGAAGAGGCCAAAGTGAACAATTTCCTTAAATAACCATTAATAATAAGTTCTGTTAACCCCTCCTAAATCCCTCAACCAACAATCCGTATTCTTTTTACTTGTCCTAGTGAAGCGTTCCTTACCCCAGAAACCTAGGTTCTTGCCAATAGTGATAAAGCTGCTTCCTTTCTGCTGGTTCAACTTTGAAACAATAGTGTCAGCTGGGTGAGATACGATAGCACAGAAGACACCAGCTGAAAATAGCAACACATTCCATCACGTTAATGCAGGTAAATATATTTCTGACAAGAGCATTCGCATCTTGCACAAAACCTGGTCTCTGAAGATATGAATTTTAAGAACACCAGCTTCAAGTCTCATTCTGCAAAACATGATGAGAACACAGACCATAGCTCTAATACAGAGATGCCATCATATCCTTAATGTGTGGATCACTGTTCCCAACAGTGCTGCACCATGCGAGCATTAACAGATATCTAACATCAATTCAGTTAATAATCCTCAACACTATAACATGCTTAACACAAATATTTCTCTAACACAAATATTTCTCCAAGACTTGCATGCATAGCACGGTATATAATGAACGAAGTTGAGCTCAGCAACAGGCCATCACACTTACCGATATAACCGGCAACAAAAGTGACGATAAGCTGCTCTGATTTGCTGCATTCAGATCTTGGCTTTGGAACAACAAATTTGTACAGAGCCTCAACTGTACGCTCAAAGCAAGCAAACTTCATCATCGTGTATGGAATCTGACGACCCCACAGCGGAACAATTCCCTTGTAGAAACTAAGAACAAACAATATGAACATTAAAGATAAATAAATGTAACAAGCATATCAAAAGCATTTATTATATAAAAGAAGTATCAAAAGAATTGCCAACACACAATCTCATAAACTAATCGTTCACTTTTAACATTCAAAATATGCCTCAGAGTGATATCCTGAAGGGGCACTACATCAAGTATTTTTGATTGATTGATCGTACAAGTTGAATAACTAATCATTTCTCATGTCAAGCAAATTGAATAACCACATATCTCAAGCTAACCACTTTAAGGAATTTATTTGTCTACATCAAAAGAAGTATAATATGAAAAATACAGATAAATAATGAAATAGTGTGTAATCCTGGTATCCTGCTTTCTATCCCAATTAGTCAGACAAACAAAGAACCCTTCATTTCCTTCCATTAAAGTAAATAAACTGGCAAGCTCATGCAGAACTAATAATAACAAACATAAATTTAGTAATATTATTTATAAGTATTAATAATATTATTTATGACTATTATTATCATTATCAGTACAACTGCGAACTCACCCCCAAATTCCCTCATCTTTGAATATCTTGGGTGCACCTTCCCTCAGAGTTCTGGCAAACCCAGGCTGCGTCTGAATTCGCACTTTAACTGCCTCCATCGGACACAGGGCAATGTCTGCAAAGAATTCGGCTGAAGCACTGGCCGCCAAATAGAGCGATGTCCTCCACTGAAAAGACTTTTCCTAAATGGTACAACAACAAGATTTTGAGAAAACAAAATCCACGGTCAAACTAAAGTGGCAGAAAGTCAGATCACGAGCATAAAACGAAAGTTGAAGCGTTCCACGATTCTCGTCAACAACCACTTCCCATTGCAACTTACATAACAAACGGTAATGAGCCATCAGTACAACTAAACATCAACAGTGACAAGATCCTGCATGTGCAAAATTATAGTATCACCCAGAACCAATCAGTTAAAATGGAACTAGCAATAATCACAATTGAACAACTGATAACTTGCATCCAAACTAAAAACAAAATGCATGTATTAAAATCACATACAAGGTAGGTGTACTTTGAATAGCCAAAAAGTGTCATTAATGCTAAAATAATCCCCAACACCAAAACTGCAAATAGTCTTGTATTGAAACTTAACTATGAAAATTCTGATACGAAACTAACCTAGCTATAGAATGAAAATTGGAAAATAATTAAATACAGCCATACAACTGATAGAACAGAGGTTCTCGTGAGTTCACCCACAGTGACTAAAGTTGTCTGTTATTCAAAAGCAGTATACAGCTAGCAAGTTAAAAATTAACAGGACAGAAAATGCATACTAACTTCACCAAGAAAATCAGCATAGACATGCTTGAACACTTCATATAATCCAAATTTGCAGAGGCCCTGTGCAGAGTAGCCAAAAGCTGTGGGTGCCCAGCCTTTTCCAAGCTCCCTCATCCCAGACTCCGCCACAGACACTTTAAAACCTTTGATGAGGTTACCGTACTTGCCGGGATCGACCTGTATCCGGCATTTCACCAGATCCAGAGGTACAACAGCCGTGTGTGTTATACCACAACTAAGTATGCCACCCAGGCCACACAGAGCGTAGTACTTTGTCGAACCATATTCACAGCTGTACGATTCTAAATGAAACAGAAACAACTGCAAAATACAGACACAGTTTACAGCCTCAACTCCATACTGCAAGTATATTTTCTTCATTGCACAGAATATCCCTAAAGCAGGGAAATGGTAAATAATGTCTTATCGAACAACAACAAGAAAAGAGTTAATTGATGTAGACACTAGTTGATTCCCCACAGTCCTATACTCAATCAATTAAAATCACAAGATTGTTACCTTTCAGTCTCTATGTAAGAATGTGATTAACAGATTGAAGTAAATTCTCTAAATTCAAACTTTATAATTTTAGATAGAGAGTAAAATTACAATTCACAAGGACAATCAACTTTCTAAAGTCTTAAAATTCAACAACACAATGTCATCAAAGAGAACACATGCATTAAGAACGTGAGAATCGGTTACTCTAGGAAACTAATGCATTTAGCTTATAAAAGACAGACAACAGGATTTTACACAATTGCAGAAAGAAGATACAAGTTAGCATTAGCGACACAATTTATGGCAAATGGAAACAAAATTAGAGAATCAAGTACAATCATATTTAGCATGTCACAAACCATTTAGTTTACTCGACAGCACTAATACACAAGAGTTTTATGACTCCAGTATTAACAGGCAAGGAATACAACATGGAACACAAAGTTAGAATGTAAATTTAACAATATCACACTGGTAGTAATAAAGTGAATAAGATTAGCTTTTAATAATTCTTTAAAGAAAAATTAAACAAAATAAACCAACCAAATTATCAAAATAATTCTACATATTTCAGTTATTTGACAGCCATACTACTTAAATATTTTCAACCTAAGATAACTGATGTTTTGTGTAAAATGATTCCAATGATCAACCATACAATTGCTGAATTCTACAAATCCGCTTACACTGAAAACTATTTATGTCTGTTAACCATGGCAATCATAAATATACAGCACATGGCTAAAATCAAATTAAATTTTAGATTACTAATCATATCACATAATCAACAGATCCAACCTCTTATTATAACAAAGCAAGTTACAAGAAGGTTCACACTGCACAGGTGTGACAAGATTACTATAATGTACATTTTCTAAAACTGTAATGGTTCTTCATACTGCAAACCTTGCACCGAGCATAGACAGCGGTCGCTTAAAATTGAAAACTCTCTTGGTAGCTATACTATCAGCCACAGAGTCTTTTTCCGTCGTCTCCTTCAGATTTGTTTCACACTTTTAGCCCTCCATTAACCACTCAAAGAGATTCTTCTGCAATCGAGTGAATGAAACATAATTGGTAAAAACACACTCTTCAGGCCAACATGCAACTTCAGACTCTTCAGAACAAGAAGTTTGACAAGCAAAACAAAAGTGAATAAAACAAAACAACCGCATTAGTTAGTTTCAAATACTATCCGTAAAAAATGACCTGGATAGCAAAGTAATTCACACACTGACGGTCATACCATGCCTCAAGTTGAAAACAAATTATTTGAATATTAAATGTTAAAAACCCACTCAAAATCCTTAACTATGTTTTTCCATTTAGTTGCCTTGTTATGCCTGAACCATCATGAACTCAATAATCTGCTCTGCGCCCTGCCATCTATGACTATGTACATTCATTGCTGTGTGCTGCTGCTTCTCATCAATTAGTCAGTTAAAGGCTTAATAACTTCACAACCCAAGCAGCAAAGTTGCTGTCCTTGTACACAAGGAACTTCATGGTCTATCGCTGTGTCACACTGCTGGTCTGTGCATTTCACTCACATTTTAGTTTAATTGCACCACATTTTAGCTTAATTGCACCAGGGCAAACTTAAGATCTTTCAGACAGTCATTTGCCCAAACTTACCAAAAACAACAACACTTTCTATACATTTTCATAGATTGAAGCTCATCTACAGAATTCACTACACCTACAGCTTTGAGAAACCATAACCATTCTTCTTTTCATAGCTGCTATCCACATGAATGAGGGGAATTCATAATTTAGTATATAAACAAATATCAGATTAACAATGAAAAATAGCAGTAATAAAGAAAGTGAAGACCCAGAAACAGCAGAGAGCACATGCACTATGAAATCATGCAGCCTATCAAAATAAACCACACAATATATGGTACTGTTGGTACCTGATAGTGACACGGTCGCTTTCAGAAACAACTCAAAATCTTCTTCGCGCACAAATTCCTTGTTTTCCGCATCACCGATTCTTCGTTTCGCAACACTTGTATTTATCAAATTAACAGATGTGTAACATCATTTCTATATACACATTTATAAAACACAAGAAAATTAGACCAACACCATGAGAACTGCCTTTCGTGTGCCTAACGTAAAAATTTTAACTGATTTATTCTACTACCTGAAATTGTTTAATATAAAAACCAAGTGACCAGTCTGTTATTCTTGCAGACAAGAAATAGTGATGGGAGAAATATAACTATTTGCATGGAATAAATTACATTTTATTAATAAATACCCGTTGACAGTCTTATAACACCCAAGCAGTAAACTTTCAAGTGGGTACCCGTGAAAATGTCCATATCTGCGCAGCAATCAGCAATACTCTGCAATTTTATTAATATATAAATATATACAAACAATGATAAAAACATCTGCATTAGTCACTGTTTTATGTAAATAATGAACTAACTAACTAAATATGTATCTTCCACAAACACTTTTGATCCACTCTACCGATTGCTCCCAAATTTTGCACGAATACTTCATAGCATCCGAGGAAAAACATAGCACCCGGGGTTGGAGATTACAAAAATCTTATCCCTTCCAATCATTTACAGCGATCATTTCAACGAATGCAGAAAATCTGCCATTTTGTGATGAGTTTCACTGTACAGCGAGTCCCGTCGGGGAATTCCAGCATCGCCGAACTTTACCACGCTGTACAGCGATGGCAAAGTTCGACGATGCGGGGAATTCCCAACAGGAATCAAGACGTCACGGGACACTCAGGTTGGCGGCCACAACATTTCACAATGCAGGTGATCTGCCGCAGGCGCTGAGTAACGGTTAACAACCACAAAAACTTTAGATCAACTTGTGCGATTGTTCCAAAATTTTGCACTAATACTTTTTAGCAGATGAGAAAAAAAATTAAAAAAATGGACTTCAAGCCGGACATATACGACAACCTTACTTACAATCAAGGCAACAAACATTTCACAATACAGGTGATCTGCCATAGGTGGTGAGTAATAGCCAGCCACCTTCGCTGTGAGTACCAGTCACCTTCGCTAAAAATTGTGGTTCAACCAGGATGGGGAAGTAATGTTTCAGAACACATTTCAGAATTTCAAGGACTAACTTACATTATTTTGATCCAGGAAAAGCCGGGTAATTCAGCTAGTTACCAATAAATGCTTTAGTGTTCATGCACAAACACACATCACCTACCACAACCATTGCATAAAAAATGTTGCTCACCATCTTACAAGTGGGCAGCATATGAGTATCACCAATGAGGATTATTCAGAGAAATTACTTACACGGCTTAACTTTTTTTGCATATATCTGACGGGGAGTCAAGACACAGACCTTAACCGACCCTCACGAGGTTTAACTTTACCCTAGCATACACTCACAACAGGCACCAATCTACAATTTTGATAGGTACCTCAGTGACATTTTGAAACATTATAACAGCACTACTAAAAACTTAAATAAGAAGGATGGTGTAAGCCAATTTAAGCTAATGTTCAATTCAAAAGCTCAACAGCCAATTCCTAAGGTAGAAACACTACAAGGGAAGCACTGACAGTTTCTGCATGGGAATGGAAAGCATGGATTGTGTGCTTTTAACCTTGAAGCAAAATGCAGAATAAGTACAAATTGATACAATAACTGGAAAAAGCAGCAGTAGGCTCAAAATTTGTACAAACTATAAACAGTAAATGTACTATGCAAAGTGTCAGAAAAGTTCAACATAAACAACTTCTATTGTGATTGTGTCTCATACAGCGTTTCCCGAACTGTGTTCCGAGGAACCCTAAAGTTCAACATAAACAACTTCTATTGTGATTGTGTCTCATACAGCGTTTCCCGAACTGTGTTCCGAGGAACCCTAGGGTTCCATGAGGTGAAGACAAGGGTTCCCAGAAAACATTCAGTGTGAAAACATTGTCTGTTAGAATTTTCTACAACGGTTACTTTAAAAAATCTATAGTATCCTATATGTTGTAGCTTGCAAACTGAATTCGTATTTCATTGTCATAACTGAATTCGTATTTCATTGTCATGGATATTTGTGTTGTTATTAATCTAATCTAGGTCTAAGCCTATAATTGACTGCATTCTCAAGAGTCTGTACCTCCAAAAGAATACGCTTAGTTTTGGATGAGGTTCCGTTAAAAAATTTAAGATCAAAAGGTTATACGGCCAAAAAAGATTGGGAAACGCTGGTCTAATATACAGAATAATAAGCCAATGCAAATTCAAACCTAAGGCAGAGGAGGTCGGACCAATTTCAAGAAAGGCAAGTCAGTCAGAAGATGAAAGTCTTGTATCAAGGTCACAACTGCATGGAGTGACCCAGACAAAATGTATGAAGTTGTAACAATGACACACACACTTGTCAACCCAGAACAGTTCCAACGCTTATCCAAACTATACTTGGGCATAGATAAGGACAGTTAACAGTTGTACAAGTAAACCAACTGCACATGAACACAATGACAAACTTAACAATTGTCACACAATATGGTCACCAGCTTATGAGAGAAACAAGAGCACTGTACTAGAATACTTCAGAAAAAAGTATTCAATAACAGGAAACTGCATCACAATCCATAAATGAAGAACATAAAAAAATTAGCATATTCACACAATTACTGCATTACTGCAAAACGCATCCTTGTAGGTCCAATGCAAAGGCACATTACAAAATGTTGAAAATACAGATGGAATGCAAAACTTTGAGAATGTATGGAAGTATAAATACACAAATTGAAAGGAAAAACCAATGTAGTTGGAATAGACAGTGCAGAGTGCAACTTTGTTGTGGGAACTAAGCAAATTTCATAATTTATAAAACAAATAAGCTTAGAAACCTGTTACATTACCGATCCACATTAACAGTGCAAAATTTCTGCTTAGCATATGCAGTGCTCCATTTTTTCTCAAAACAGAGACCAGTGTGTTCACAAGCTACTGACAGGGCCACAAGTGAAGGAAGTTTTCACTTTAATTTAGCAACCGTCAAGAAAGATTGTTCTTGTAATATGCAACAATGGGTTCTAGTCAGAATAATAATGATATTGACACACAGTGTAAATGAAAAAGCGTTAAGCAATTTCTTCTATATAGCAAAGGTCAACGTAACATTAGGTATATAACAAATTGTTTTTTAAAAAGTCGACTTTCAAAATGTGATATTAAGAGCCAATCCAATCACAGATCACTTGACCTGTCATTTCAATACCATAAAGTCAGTAATTCTGGTCTACACCAGATTGATCTATACACTATCACATAAAACTTAGTAAATTTGCTCAAGGTCATGAATATAGACCAGATTTAATTCAGCATAACTTCATAATTAATAATATTCCATGTAATCTGTCCAGTTTAAGGTGCAAAACTGAGTTATAATCAAGACCTTAATGCTCTAATAATTACATGGTCAATGGCAAATTTCAGAGCCCATGAGGACGAAATTATAATAGATCTGCAACTCCATCTTGTGTGTAATACGTCGACAATGTTCGCATACGACGATATGATGTCGGTTATTGTAAACGATCAAGGCTTTTCCTCCCCGAGCATGTGGTGACCTTGACGCTAACACAAAAGTGCTAGCGAACGATTATCGTTCTACTGCAAATCGAATATTCAAATCGAAGAACTGTCTAATACACATAACATTTATAATATTCTAGCTCTATTAGACACTTGAAAATCTCCAAACAGTACCTTTCCCAGTGTCTGCTGACAATGCCGCTACCGTCCTAGTCTCGTTGACTTTGAGGCCGCCTTCACACTGAGCCTGTGCGAAAGGGCTGGCGAAAGGATTGCTCCTCACAAGATCAGAAATTGATCCAGGCATTTTGTATCTGGAAAGATTGAATTCACAACAAATGTATTAGAACCACATATAGTTCCGTTTTGACGTAATTACTGCCACTCTATAAGAAGAAAGCCGGTAAAAATGAAGCATATCATGACACCAACCTCTCGCCGACTTCGAAGGTGTCCGCAAGGAAGATAAGCCACGTGACCCAAAAGAATGTATTTGAGCACACTCATGAAGTCATTAATGACGTAGCTCAATTTTACAATGACCGTCTAGCGTACTCTAGTAGTTGAATCCTATAAACTCTCGAATCTAGTTTAAAGTGTAAAGCGAGTCATAATTCCAGTCCAAAACTACAAATTCTAAAGCACCACTTGAGACCATGCTTGAAAATAAGCGCGGCATACTAGATTATTCATAAGCATCTAAATCAAATGGAGTCCGGTTGCCTTTGCTAAAATCGCTACCACCACTCGAGCTGTTGTAGTGCCAGTCCCAATTAACTCCAAAGCCTGGACAAAGGAAGATTAGAAGAGGTCGACGCTAAAATGATTGATGATTGTTGCTATCACGTAAGCAGAATGGTTAAAGTGAAACTTATCTTTCGCTAAGGCAGTATAGGCCTATTGCATGTGAGCTCAAATATTTTACAATTCTCAATATTTAGCCTAGCCTACATAGAACAGGACTATGTAGCATAATTATAGGTGCAGCCTATAGTATTAGTCTTTTATCATACTATATCTTTGATGTAACAAATTTATCAAAAACAACACAGTGCAAATTAATAAAAAGTATTCAGTGTCCGATTTTTCGAGGGGGGGGTGGACTAAATTAATTGCTCGCAGTTATACTGCAATAAAGAAGATCGGCTTCGGTCATCGTAGGTCGCATAATCGATGACTTGGAACTTCCGGGATTCCAACCATGCCTGATCGTTCAATCCTTCGTGAGTCTGATAGTGCTGTATGCCTATATACAGAGAATTTCGGATAAGTTGAGCCCGTGAAAACCGTGATATTAGCGTTTGAGAATCGAATTAGTACTGAAGTATACTAAGTTCATCAGTTGCGATTTATTAAATTAGAAAGCATTATTGTCATTGGATTCATCCCGTGAATGTGTATTCTACTGGATTTGTTCATTGATCGTTCCGAAATTGCTGAATTGTGACAGTCCAGATTGTGAGGTTAAATGCCATCCATTTTGTATTTTATTATGCCAACGTAGATATGAAATTTGGGGAACATTATTGCTGATCGCATAGGTTAGGGTCAGGAGATTGAATTATTCTGACTGAGAATAAATATATAAATATGTTGACTGACTTATACTTAATGTGAAGCACTTTTATTTCAGACTTGTGACTTGGCTATTGATTGTGATCCTTGTGATTTTACTTTGAATACTTGTCTGTGAATTGACTGCTTTTCTGTTCTTGCTTCCAATTAAACTTCTTCATATTCTTTCATTATGTCTCAGGAGTCTTTACATCAAGTAGGATTGGATACTGAGGTAGAAAGAATAAATTCACCTTTCAGTAGACCTGATTCTGCACTTGACAGGTTATTTACTAAATTAGATAGCATGTCAAAGAATCAGTTAGAATCAGAGAACAGGATAGAAACTAAACTAGCTCAAATCTCTCAGAGTCATGCAGATTTAGTTAGAAGACAGTTTGAACAATTGGCTAATCTATCAGAACTTAACGAGAGGTTGGAAAGAGCAGAAGGTTCTACACGGGGATCCGGGAGTCGAGTTTCGAACCCTGATTGCTTTGATATAGCAATTGCCGCACCCTGTGACGCCGTGCCCTATACCATCAGCCAACCTTTATACTCGTCATCCCATAATTTAAGGAATTTCTCACTGGTTCAGGAAGCCAGTACAGCGCCTGATTTTCTGCGTAGAAGTGAGCGCTTAAAAGGAAGAATGCGTCCAAATTATAAAATGCTGGATAGACTAGGCTCTTTTTCTATGTGGCCAAGTTTTGAGGAAGCTAACCGATTCCGACCCTTAATCTCAGAAGGAGGTGGTTTAAACTCTCTAGACTCACGAAGACTCAAGAGGTTATACACGGTTGGGAACCCGGAAGTGTCATGTCACCGATTAGCGACCGGTGCCGAGTACGACTTCGAGACTTACATTTTGTTTTGTTTATGCGTCAACACTACGTACAGCCCCTATCATCAGTCCTACACTCTGCTGCCCGCCTAACAAAAGGTCTTCCTCCTTGCTACCACATCACACCATCCCTACAACAGCTACGCTGGCTCCCCATCCATGCCCGTATTGCATTCAAGAGTTCCCTTTTCATGAACCACATATATAGCGGAACCTCCATCTGGTCATGCTCTGCCTCAAGAGGATTCCGTTAGTTTACGCGGGGAGACTTTACCATACCTCGCACTAACAAGAAGTTTGGGAACCGACGAACCATGCATTTTCAGTCACAGAACCCACAGAAATTGACATAATGGGATAGTCTCCCAACTACAGTCCGTCAAGCCGCATCCGTTGCACTTTTCAAGACAAAACTGAAGACCTACCTAATCTCCCTGATCTATGACTAAGAATGCAGCGCAGCCGCGCGCTTTTGTGCAAGACTTGTCTTGTCAAAGCACATTATAAATGTATAGTTGTATTGTATTGTATTGATGTATGACTAAAAATGTTCATTCGTAATTTTCGTCTATATCGTCAGGATACCATTCTTTCAGAAAATGTTCTGCTTCCATGCGCTGCTTTAACGGTTGATTAAAGTTTGTCGACGAAAGAAAACCTCTTAGCAACGTTTGAATAGATATCAGCTATCTGTTTGAAATTTGCGGTTCAGACTCAGTATTTTCAACTTCTTTATTTTTTAGGAGACCATCCAGTTTCGGAACTTTGTGTAATATCTTTGCAGCCAACTGTTTCTTTGTCCGTTTTTCACGGCCGCTCCCGCTCTCATACCGACGCATGTTTAATTTTAAAAATGTTAATCGTTTTTTTATAGAAAGTAGAAACATGCTATACTATGCAGTCTAAGCAAAATTAACTATTTGAATTATATTTCATCATATTTTGTAAAATACTTTACCTGAAATACGACTATTATGATGAACTTTTTCAGTTATTTTTCCATACTCATTCCATACTCATAAGATTAATTCTCACAACAAGCAGACAACATTAGGCCTACGGTTTAATTTAGTACATATATAAATCATCGCAAAGATAGCACAAGACTTTCAAAATAAAAAATGTCACTGCAGTTTTTCTTATTCTTTCTATTTTTCCTTGTTTACAGGTTCCTTATTTATTTTGGGGGTGGGATGGCGGGCCCCTCTAAAGCCCGGGGCCCTAAACCATGACTTAGTTGACTTATGCCTTAATCCGGTCCTACTTCCAGACACGATCATGAAAACCAGTTTTCTAAACTAACATCCAATGCAGGTCCCAGGTCTCGTCGTAAAATGAATCAATTAGTAGGCCTACCAGTCACACAAATATTAATTGAAGTATAGACTACTATAGCCAATAATGAGCCGGTTTCATCTGCTAAACAGTCTGTTTTTTAGTTCTCTCATTTATTACTCAGATATTAGCAATGAGATATGGGTCTATATATACATGATCGTCTTCCTCAATGATCATTGTGCTGAAGTAGGTTACTATGTATACGCCGTTTTATGCAAGACGGCGCTCAGCCGATTTAATAGCTGGTTATTTGCTACTTAGCGACAATGTGTCATTACAAGGTCGCCCTCCTCCTTTCAACAGGCTCATGACTGGCCCTGTCAGGTATCTGAATACCTATTCCACTAGCTCTCTTTAGATATGTTTCATGTTTAGATATGTTGGGAATCCATCCGGGTGGTCGTCATTGTTTACTTCCATTCATCCTCCATTCATCGATTCACCGATTGATCAACTATTTGCTCTGAATTACTTTAACGCCACTTAGGTTGACCCAAATATCGCTTTTACGAGGCACTTGAAAGTCATTGGAGTTCGTTTGAACGCGACTACAGATGTCACAGACCTACATGTGGCCCTATGTGCTACACTCACGGGAGAATCATTTCACAGCACTAAAAAATCCCGGTTTAAACCGATCAACACGAGCTTTGTCAACGAAACACGTTGAGTATCAAAACGAAGTCTTGTAAGCAGACGAAGAAGGTGAAGGTTGAAGTGATATATGCAGTCTATGCACGTGATGACCACTGCAGACTGACCTCTGTTATGAAGACTCACTGTCGTGTCTGTATATACTCACATTACTCAGTGGTCAATTTTAGCCGGAACGAACCCGTTCCGGCACCTCAGCCAGTAAACTAGGCGGAACACCATTCCGGGCAGTTCCACCACGTCTTTGCTATTTGCTTCAAAATTTTGACAGTTGTAGCATTCGGCGTTCGTACATACGTGTTCTGTAATTGAGGGCACACATAAAATATACATACATAATATACAGCTATGCACAATACATACACACATACATACACACATACATACACACATACATACACACATACATACATACATACATATACACATGCATGCATACATACATACATACATAAATACATATATACTGTCGAGCTTCCTGGAGCTCGAGCGTCGTCGGGATGGCGATGATGTCATTGTTTAACGCTCGCTTGCAGAGGGTGTCAGCGGTCTCGTTTCCCTCGATGCCGGTATGTCCGGGGATCCAGACCAGGGTTGGGGTCGACTGGGTGCGTTGAGTGTATGCGTCCAGCACGTGGAGCAGTTCCGTGAGCTGCTGTGGTCTGGCAGCGGACTGCTGCCGCTCAACGCTCTGGATCGCGGCGAGGGAGTCGGAGAAGATGACGAGATGGTGTGCATCTGCGCTGACGGCCCATTCCACAGCCCTCTTTATGGCCTCCAGTTCGGCTGCCAGGACCGATGAGCCGTCGCTCATTCGGCAGCTTTCGTGGTGGCCGCTAGAGGGCACGTAGAATGAGCACGACACCCTACCTGCTGCGTTCTTGGCTCCATCCGTGTAGACAGCCACTCGCGCGTCGTAGAAGCGGATGTGATCTTTGACCAGATCCCTCTTTTTCAGAGGGTCGTTCAGGTCGCCGATCTTCTGTGTCAGATTGGTGTCTGTCATGGATGGTCGCAGCAGCCACGGTGGTGTTGTGGTGCAGGCGAGCGGTTTGATTTTTGGTGGTTCGATCTCTTGGTCGATGTGTCTTGTTTTGATGCGGATGGGGTCGGTGTCGTCATTGGTGTTTTTCAGCTTCCGACCGCTGGTGATGGATTGCGTCGGGTGGTTTGGGATCGCGTTGACCTTCGTGATGAGCTCCATCATCAACCGTTTGCGCCGTAGGTCGAGTGGCACTTCTCTGCATTCTACCTGCAGTGCAGCCAGACTCGTTCCTCGGAGCGCTCCAGAAGCGATACTCAGTGCCTTGTACTGGATTGTACTAAGCACCTTTTTTTGGTTTCTGGAGGCGCTGTCGTAGGCGACGCAGCCGTAGTCGATGACGGAGCGGATGAGAGCACGGTATATCATCAGGAGGGTGTCTTTCGATGCTCCCCAGTGCGAGCCCGCAATAGCGCGCATCAGGTTGAGGCGCGTCTTGCAGCGATCAGCGATGTAGCTGATGTGGTCGCACCAGGTGAGATGTCGATCGAAGATCACCCCCAGGAACTTGACGTTGTTGTTGTAGGTCAACGGAGTGGTCCCGAGCTTCAGCGGTCGGTGGGCTGCAGGTGTGCCGCAGCGGTGAAATTCTACGGCAACCGTTTTTGTTGACGACACCTTGAAGCCCCATCCGTCAAAGTACTTTTTCAGTTGGTCCAGATAGTTTTGGAGATGACGCCGGTTCACTTCCGGGTTTGGGCCAGCTCTCCAGATGGCGCTGTCGTCCGCGTAGAGAGAAAGCCTTACGACGTCCTGTGGCTCCGGTATGTCGTTCAACATGATGATGAAGAGCACAGGGCTGATGACACTGCCCTGTGGGGATCCGTTCTCCATGAGGAAGAGTTCGGACAGCTCTGAGCCGACGCGGACACGGATGTGTCGGTCGGTCAGAAAGTCCCGGATCCAGTTGAACATTTGACCGGAGATGTTGTGCTGCTGTAGCTTCGACAGCAGCCCATCTGTCCACATTAGGTCGAAGGCCTTCTCTAAATCTACGAAGACGCCAGTGAGGCTGTGCTTTGAATGAATGGCGCGTTGGATGTCGTCTTGAAGGCGGACGATGTGATCCTGGCAGTTTCGCAGTCTGCGGAAGCCCGACTGGTGCTTGTTGAAGCGGTGATTTGTTTCCATGTGCCAGGTCAGCCTGTCGGTCACTAACCGCTCCATTAGTTTGCACAAGACGGATGTCAGTGCGATGGGGCGGTAAGAGTCTCCGTCGTAGGCTGGCTTTTGTGGCTTCTGGATAGGGACAACGATGGAGTTCTTCCAGCAGGCCGGAAGTCGTCCATGTTGCCAGACCGCGTTGTACAGCTCCAGCAAGGCTAGCAGACTTGGATGCGGAAGCTGGGCCAGGATCTCGTAGGTGATGGTGTCCTCTCCTGGACTCGTGTCCTTTCTACAGCGCAGGAGGGCGATTCTCAGAGCCTGGATGGTGAGAGACTCGTTGAAGGGCTGGTCGTCTGCCGGCAGCTGTCCCCCATGGAGCTCCTTCGAGTGCTCGTCCTCAAAGGCGGATTTGCGCTCTTGGAACTCCACGGTATGGTTCCTGTTGCTGCTGACATCTGAGAAGCACCTCCCAAGATGATTCGCCTTCTCCTGGTTTGTTGTGTAGGAGCGTCCGTCCTTCTTCAGAGTTAGTATGGCCGGTCGTGGCCATCGCACCGGACATCTTTCTCATCGTTCCCCAGACTTTTCCGAGCTTGGTCTTGTCGCTCAGCGTGGTGCAGTAGTCTCTCCAGGAGGTCTTCTGCGCGTTCTTGATGACTCTTTGGGTGATTCCTTTGATGCGTCGGTATTCTTCAGCCTCCGCCGGGTGACTGGTCTTCTGCATCTTCTTGCGGGCCTCTGTGCGCTCCTCGACGTGGCGTGTGCACTCGTCGGTCCAGTACGGCACACTCTTGACCTTCTCCTTGGGAGGAGTCGATCGTGGAATGTGCCGCGTGGCGATCTCCAGCAGCGAGCCGAGGAAGTTGATGTGGCTCGCTTCGATATCGTCGGTGATTGTGCGACGGTGAGTTCTGCCCTGCAGTCGTCTTTGAAAGCCGTCCAGTCAGCCTTTCGGTGTAGCCACCTAGGGATGAAGGCTTTCTCGACAGGGACTGCTTCCTCGATGTTGATGAGGATGGGCGAGTGGTCGCTTCCCATGGAGTCGTCTAGGACCGTCCAAGTGCACTTCCGTGCCAAGGGCGTCGAGGCCATAGCAAGGTCGAGGTGGCCGGCAGCTCCGGTGGCGTGGCTGGCGGTGGTCGGCGCGCCGGTGTTGAGGGCGACGAAGGCGTTGTCCTCCATGTCGTCCTCTAGTCGGCGTCCTCGTGCATCGGTGGTTCTGCACCCAAAGAGCGTGCTGTGCGCGTTGAAGTCTCCCAGAATGACTGCTGACCTGTCTTGGAAGAATCGAGAGTAAATGTCTGGTGGCAGAGGGTTTCCAGTTTGGCGTGGTCGGTGGTAGACGTTAACAATTTTGATCTTACCTGGTAATCCGTCGAGGGTGATGGTGATCGACTCCGGGACGTCGGTGGTGCTGGTCGTTGAGAAGGCGATGCCGGTCTTCACGAACGTTGCAACTCCTCCTCCAGCCTCTCCAGTGGTTCGGTCATGCCTCACACAGGTGTAGCCGGGTAGCTCAAACTTGATGTTAGTCCTCAGCCACGTTTCCTGTATGCAGATGATCGTCGGCGGTGTCCGCATCTCGGAGATGCGGTGCCTCAGCTCCCCTACGCGGGGTCTGAGGCTACATGCGTTCCACTGGAGTATTTGGAGGTCCGTGATGGTGGCTGTCGGTTGCAGTGGCTGACGCGGCGCTCGTGGCACCGGAGGAGAGCGCGTAGGCGGTCGTCATCGCGCCGCACACCTGCTCAATCGGAATCCTGAAGACGGCCTGGATGGTGGTAGCTAGGATCTCGATCAGTCTAGAGACAGAGATAGCGCCACCGTTAGTCTCCATGGCTCCGACGAACAGGGTGCAGGCACGGTTCAGAGCGTCAAGCACATCCCTCTGTACCCTACCGGTGTCGGTCGTCGCCACCTCCTCCTGTTGTCCGTCGGGCACGACAGGAGTTGGCGCGGTCGGTGGGTTCACCTGCGACCGTTTACGGACTGGGATACCAGAGGGACGCGAGCCTTCCGACTCCGCCTTAGCACTTCCCCCGGCGCTCGGAGCACCGGCTGTCGCCGTCGTCGTGTTGACCGCACCGGCCGTTGTTCCCGTCGTCTTCGTAGTCATCTTTGTCGCGGAAGCCTCCGTGGTGTTCTTCCGTGAGCGAGCAGTCCGAAGGGCATCGCTGTACAGCCTCCCTTCCTGGACGCTGATGGTGGTAGCGGCCTTGGCCAGCGTGTATTTCGGACAGCTGTTAGTCATCGCAGGATGGGGGCCGCCGCAGGCTGCACACTTCGGCTGCTCGCGCTTCGAACACTCGGTGTGCTTGTGGTCGCCGGCGCAGATCCCGCATCGTTGGTTCTTCCTACAAAATTTGGCTACGTGGCCGAAAGACAGACAGCAGAAACAGCGGGTAGGTGCTGGTATGTAATCATACATTTTGAAACTTAGAAATCCAATATGCAGTTTGGCAGGTGCGACTGAACCAGGTTCCAGTTCAATCTTCACCGCCGTGGTCGGGGTTTTTACCTTATTCTGGATCTTAAGGATCCGTTCTACCTTGGCTACACGCAGGCTTTCCAGACTCTCCAGGCTGCTAAAAATATCGGCATCACTTATGGTGATGGATACGCCTTTTATTACCTTTTGCACGTACCTGCCTCTGTGTCTCACAACTTCACGTGGCTCGGACACTTTGACCTGGTACCCACAGAGGTCTGTGGTAGTGAGCAGTTGAGCCCTGTGTGCTCTGCTCTCAGGTCCGCCCAAGTGAACACGCACACACGTTGCAGACGGGGCCGGCACATCCGCTGTCAGAGGGCCAAACTGTCTGTTCAGCTCCGCCCTGACCAGTGGAGCGTTAATTTTAGCTAAACAAACGCCAATAAACTCAATGAACAACCGGTTCTCAGCAGACCGGTTTATTGTCACATGGGCGGGAGGGGCCTTCTCCGCTGCCGTCACCAGTGCGGCAGGTTCGGCGCTCTTCGGAACGCTTGGCAGCTTCTGCCTCGCTGGGGCTTTTGCCGATTTCGTCATCGGCTTCTGGACCGTAATCTTACTGTCCTTACGGTAAGAGTCCAGATTTACCTCGGTTTTGCGAATTTTTCGTCGTTTTTCGCGTTTGGCAGCTTTATCTGCCTTGCTGGTGACGGTCTTAAACACGGCCCCTCTACCATCATCGTCAGAGTCATTTTCTGACTCAGTTGTGCAAATAAAAAATTTGCTTCCGCTACCGTCGGACTCGTCACTGCGGCTCGCCCGTTTTTTAGACGGGGTCAGCACCGTCAGGTCCATTGGCGTGCCAGCATCGGGTCGAGCTCGAGGCTCAGACCCGGAGGCGAGGGGTCTCTCGCTAGAACTCATGTCCAGCGAGAGGCGCGTACACCGTTTTAATCTAGGTTAGTACAGTTATGTTATGCTAAGACTAGTTATATTTAAGCGACAGTTATATCGATAGGGTATTTAGTATTTAAAATATCTAGACGCAAGATTAGGGACGATTACATAGTAGACAATGCAATGTAATACAATGCGCTTACACAATTTTAATTTAAACTAGTATCGTTAAATTAGACTAAAACTAGTTATATTTAGCAACAGTTAGATCGATACAATATTAAAATTTCTGAACGCAATATTTAGAGACAATCATATAATATAATATACAAAGCAGTTGAATCTAATATCTAACAAACAGTAACAGAAATATTAATCGCAAATGTATATTAAACACGTGTACGACTCACCGCGTGTAATCTTTCTTTGTCTTCTTTGTCTTAGTCACCTGGCTTCCACACCTGGATTCCGCATGTACGTGGATTACTGCGCGTGTATTACGCATGTGTATGACAACGCGTGTGTATCACTACGCCTGTGCGTGTTGTAAAGTAGAAGTAGTCACCTCTTCTTCTCAGTACTGCGACCAACCTCATCGACCGCTAACGATCGAATCCAGCTCTTCCAGCCCTGCCCGTCCCTGTTCCTTCCCTTGCTACACTATAAGAACCCTTCTAGAGGCGATTTCCTTCGCCCTCCCAAACGCAAAACTCGTATCTCTATTGGACGGCAAATCACCTGCTGAAACTATTCCTAAACCGGGTTGGTCGGATATTGATGTCCCTAGCGTAACGTCACTCACTAGGGGCGTACAGTTAATGTTTGACTAGCGGCTGTAATGGCTGGGCCTTGTCAGGCGTCATATACAGGCAATAGGTTCGAGGGATTGCGTTACATCATTTTTAGTTATACCGCCTAATAGGTTGCGCCATTCGTATCGGAATTGTCCCCTATTCATGATCCGTGTCAACCAGCCGGTCCAGACCAAATCTTCAACTGATTCATGAAT
This sequence comes from Bimastos eiseni, assembly GCA_959347315.1. Lineage (NCBI taxonomy): Eukaryota > Metazoa > Annelida > Clitellata > Crassiclitellata > Lumbricidae > Bimastos > Bimastos eiseni. The sequence goes on along the minus strand of OY365807.1, from coordinate 41,576,812 downwards.
TTCTTGTCTGTGGGTCGTAGAGATGGAAGGGGCAGTCGGCTCTGACATCTACCTCGCGGTGTCGGGTTTCGTTGTTTGACACCCCGATGATCTTTGCATAATTCTCGCCGTGTGTATTGAGGCCGTCTGCCTGCGGCGAAACCCATTGATGTCTCCCATCTCATGTTTCAGGTAGACATTCTCATCCGTAGTCCTCCTACGCCTCTGCTGTCGGTCGATGACTTTTATATAGCGCCATCGTCCAGAGTGTCGCGCGTGACATTCCCTCCAACCTTCAGATAAAATGTCATCGGCCTTCTTCCTCCGTTGTTCGTTCCTTCCGTTCATCGTCAGCTCGTTAAACAGAGAAAAACGAAAACACGGTGATTACTGTACAATATATACCATGCAATCCTAAGGTCTCGGACCCCGTTACTAGTAGTCCAATAGTCTACCATTCCTCGGTTCCTAGGTGCGAGACAGGTGGTCTGCAACAATAATTTTTGGATCCTGGCCTTGGCGTCGAAACAGCTGATGTATTTTGCCCTACCTACTTTCTGTAGAACGTCATTGACGTCGGGCGTCGGATAGCAGTCCGCTTCAGAGTAAACATTCACGTGTCTATAATCGATCGCCAGTCTTATCCCCCCCCCCCACTTGTCCTTGGTGTCCCTTCAAGACGCATACGACAGGGCTTGCCATAGCACTTGTTGATTCAGTTATGATTCTCTGATCTAACATCTCTTTGATCTGCCGGACGACCTCGACGCGCAGCAATTCTGGCATGCGATACGCTCGGAGCCGTTTCGGAGTGAAACCGGGCTTTATCTTGATTGTATGCTGTTCTAATGTACATAAACCCGGCTTCTCAGAAAACACATCTGCATATCTATCTATTAGCTCTAGGAGTTGACTTCTCTCAGCATCAGCCAAATGATCAGTTCGCCCTTCTTCAATTAAGGTGCTTGGTCGAGGTGCGACGCCTTCTGATGGGCCGATCACCTCAATTGACCCGAAATCACTGTCGTGATCATAAACAATGGAACAATTGTTTACAATGGCTTGCTGAAGCCTCTCGTTGAATTTCCACATTTTGTTGGCGTGTAAGTGTCTACGCTTACCTTCCATTTCGACAATGTACGAATATGGGGACTTCACTTGGGTTACTACGCCTGGACCCTACCAGTGATTATACAGCTTGGCGTTTTTGGAGTCCGAAGCTAACACAATCACCTTGTCTCCCACTGCGTAGCGCCTATCTTGACTTCGTAAGTTGTAATTCTCTACGTAGCGTCTCTGTTCGAGGGTCGAATAATACTCTGCATACAGAGCAGTCATCTCTAAATTGGACTTCAACTGTTGAAGATATTCTTCCGGGGATTTTCCAATGCTGAATGGTAATTCTCGCTGCCCCGCCCATGACTCCTTCAAGATGCTGAGGGGTTCCCTTGACAATGTTCCATAGACCAATGTAAATGGGCTGACGTAAGTTGTCGCTGATGGACGTTCCCTCAGACTCCATAATACGAAGGGCAGCAGCTTATGCCAACCACGTGGATCATCTTGGCATAATTTGTAAATCGTCCCTTTAAGCTCGCATTGGCCCTCTCCACCGTCCCGCTGGCCTCTGGATGTCCGGGGGTATGGAACCTCGGGGTACATCCTAGATGTACCCCGAGGTACATCTACTGATTTATAAGTACTGATTTACTGATTTAAAAACTCTTGAGTTAGCTTACTCGTAAATTCGTACCACAATCCGTGCAAATTACCTGTGGCACAGAGAAGGTCATGAAAATTTGCAAAAATGCATCGCATACCGCCCGCGCGCTCATGGAACGTAGCGGATATGCCATCTGCCATCTGCCATCTTGAAAACCGGTCGACAATCACTAAGGCATAATTGTATCCAGGCTTAGGAATCGAAGGGTCGTCCAACGGGATCGATGGGCCTATACAATCGGCATTTACAACTGACCATGGAATTTCGTCATTGCGAGGGATAGCCTGAATTGGAATGCGCTGATTGGTTTTCAGAGGTGCCCTCAACTGACAGAGAGGGCAAGACGCACACTAATCATGAATTAGATTGTCCATATTCGAAAACCAGAAGCTTCGAAAACCTGAGGCGAATCCGACCCTTAGTGGACTTGAAAGCCATATGACCTGAGAATGGCCATTCTCAGTGTGCCATTTTGAGAACGATTTCTACCCGTTTGACTGGAAGACAGAGTTGCTTTGCCTTATGGCCAACGATGCTGTCATGATGATACAACAGTCCATGTTCGACAAAGAAGCCCCCCTTTCCTCGTTGGGCTAAATCAAAGAGTTCCTTCAGTGAATGGCACTTCTGGCGTTCTAGTCTAAGGGTGTCGGCACCTGCTGTTCTCATGCTTAAGTCCGTAGGCACCTCTTCCACGTCCAAAAAGTCTGTTTTTTGTCTTTCAAACATAGATTTTTGTTTGTCAAGAGAGAGCGGGGTGGCAGTCTTGCTGCCCCTCTGATTCTCCCCTCTCTCTTCCCCAGCAAAGAACTCTTCCCCGATCAGTCCATCAGGAAACTCATCGTCTGATTTGGTCGGGGGAGTTTGCTTGTCCATCTGGTTGTCAGTTTGACCGTCCGTCTGTCTGTCTGTCTGGTCACCATTGACCGCTAATACAGTGTAGTTAATAGCGTCCTTCACCAAATTGCTTATTTGAGGAGTCAAAATTAATTCTTCTGGTAAGTCTGGAACAACAGCGAGCCATACTCTTACGCTGGGTGCTATGTTGACTAACCTCTGTGATTCGTCGACATCCGGTTTTAACTTCAAACGGATGACGTCACAGACCTGGGAAATTCTCTGTACACCCGTAATTTTGACCTGTTTGTATATTGGGGCCTTGAGGGGTTCTACCAATGACTTTCTCACGCAGGCTATCTGAGAACCAGAGTCTTCCAGCGCGTTTACGCTCAAAAATTTTTCGATCCGTACCTTGACGTATGTATAATTCGTCAGCATCTATGTAGCTGTTTTGACTCTCAACTGTAGTGTCTTGTGAGATTTTCTCTACCCATTCACTCACTACATTACTGATGCAGGCGTTACTCTGCAATGGGGCAACGCTTTCACTTCTGGTGTCACCAGACGCACACACGTTGATGTGTACTGGCTTCCGGCTAGAGGTTTTATTCTGCGGGCAGTCACGTGCCCTGTGTAGTCCAGAAGAGCAAATAAAGCACAGGCCTTTCTGTTTGGCCTCTTCTGCTGACGACTTATCATCTGACCCCCCTTTGTACCAGAGTGTCGCGCGTGACACATACATCCATACATCCATACATACATACATACATACATACATACATGCATACATACATACATACATACATATGTACATACATACATATATGTACATACATACATACATCCATACATACATACATACATACATACATACATACATACATACATACATACATACATACATACATACATACATACATACATACATGCATACATGCATGTATGTGATGGTCGCATTTCCCCGCTCCGTATGCTCTCACAGATCGTTCTAATGGAAACTTCTTCTTCATGAGCCCATTGTTGTTCTCCAGTTCGTATAGGTTCAACCCCAGATCTCTCATGCAACGCAGGCCACAGAAAAGGATATTCTGCTCTCCCTACCAAACTAAGGTCCGAGCGGTGACCGTCTCAATAACGCTCGCGACGATGGAGTACGACGGGCGGTGCGCTGGCTTCCAGAGCAGACTCTACGACACCTTCACCAGAGGCTTCTGAAGTGTGTATTAGGTCAGAGGAGGTGGTGATAAATACAAAATAGGGCGGATAGGCCGGCAGTTCTAGTCCGGACTTCTCACGGAATTCACGTCATGCCAAAGATCCTTCAAAATATTCAAGGCGCTCTATGACCGATTAATTTTTTTTATTGTTATTGTTCTTACTATTATTATTTATCATTATTGTTGTTACTATTGTTGTTGTTGCTGTTTTTGTTGTTACTATTAATAATAATGCTGTCACATATCGAGCTTCATTGTTTGTGTGCCTGAACCGGTGGAGACGTAAACGTTCCAGATAACCTAATTTTTCTGTCTCCACCCAATAAAAATAATAATAATAATTACAATAACAATAATAATAATAATAATAATAATAACAATAACAATCGTTGAATTAAATTGATTTAAAGCTAACAAACGTACTATGATTACAAGCACAGTATGAACGAATGACGACAAGCATTTACAGGAGTCGAATTTAACTGTCGGCAGCCGCGCAGGGCGCCCATTACGTTATACATCTCTTTTTTAACAAAAGCCACCGCGGCCTAGAGAAAGAAGGACCAGTCAACTTTACGGGGATACTGGTTTCGAACTCAGTTCCTCATCCCTGCGCCCGTAATGATGACTTCATTACTTCCTCCCTACTGTCTCTTCAGCTAGTCAATGAGCTATTACTAAGAAAACAACTTACTGTAGAGAGTCATCGGTTAGTGACAGATTTTAATGGGTAGCGTTGGGGTAGTTTTCAGGCAGAGCAGTGTTTTTTGGGTTGGAGTGATGATTATTGAAATGGTCCTGGTCACTTGCAGCTTTTATCGAAAAGGATGGGCTACCAACAATAAGCTAACTAGAATTGAGGCATATGGCGCATCATCAATGATGCCAACCAAAGAAAGAAGGCGACGAAGAACTAGATCATGATCGATGCCGTGAGAAGCAACAGAAATGATCAATGACCAGAGACTGGCTTCAAACAACTCTGCGTAATGCACGCGAATGACTGCAGTAGACCTAATTACAAGCTTTGCTTCTGTTTGAAGTGACCTATTCTGACGTCATCAATCATGGTAACAAGGATGACGCGTCTCATTTGCGATACGACCTAAAGCCTAGCGTATAGAAAGGTGATTACAATGCAGTTGATCTTAGCGTAGAATCTGTAGACAACTTACGATTGTTAAATAGTTATAGATGATTGTGTCAATTGGTCCACAGATCGACTCAATTCATTACAAGTTATCGTCAAGAATCGAACACAAAATGTGGTAAGGTATGACAAGACTCACCTCTCTCTGATTAAAATTATTTAGATAATATCTCAACGACTCTGCAATTGGTTAAAAAATAATTGAAACACTGCAGAGTCCTTCTTCCTAATACGCCAAACACTAAAAACACCCTTATTTCATACAATAACCTGTTTTGCTATCCTCGATATGGCTAATTGTCTATTCCGTTGGTATGATGCAGAGACAGACTCAAGTTAACATTTGCATGGTTTATTAACTGAATGGCGTCGGAAACAGCAAGCTTCGTGTTTTGAATAACGGAAGCTTTCGAGTTGCATTAGAATTCAAAGTTAAATATAAACACATGGGCCTATAACAGCTCATTAGCCGTAAATTTGCATTGTTTATCTGTTTGCTTTATTGAACGTCTCGGTATGCCAGTACACCTAATGCTAATGTCTCATCTGGTAGAGTGTACCTCGTCGTCCATCAGAGTACCCACGACTAAGGATGCCGCTAACGAGTAGTTTGGGAGTCGAGTATAGGTCGAGTAGCTTAGCGAGTACTCGAGTTCTCGTTAATACCAGAAGTGCTTAATACAAGCCGCATGGGTTCTACTATGCACCATGCTATAGACTATAGATAGACTAAATAGGTCTTAACTAAAGCTCTGGCGCACCAAAAATCTCCAATGAAACAACTAAAAAGCCACTATATATACATATATATATAAACAGCCAAACAGACAAAATTTCTTGTTCTATGTTACACAAAAAATTAAATATAGGCTTCAGCAACCCTCTTGAACCGGAAATTGCAATTTTTTGACCGAAAGTGGAAGCATGCGAAACTCGTGTAAAAAAATTACTCGTGTAGTTTTTGGAGTCGAGTACTCGCGAGTACTCGGGTATTCGCGGCAGCTCTACCCACGACCCTTTCTTTTCAGTTCTAACGCGTTACAACATCATTGCCGCTTGCATGAAAATACAAGTCTTAATAGTCTTTGTATTGAAGCGCATAGGCCTCTACAAAACCTGTAGCGCGTATTTTAAACAAAACTGATTCACCAGCAGCTTGTCAAAAGACTACAATAACGTCAAATAAGCAACACAGGTAACAAACAATATGAAAAGGAACTGCTTTTAATTTATAGCGCAGTCGTTTCGAACCATTGAACACAAGAAGCGTTGTGTAGACCATATCAGGTCTACACAAATGTCAGCGCAAGACGCCGCAAGAACAAAGCATGGGCAGAGACTTGGCCAAGGGTTTGGGGGAACAGTTCGACAAAATTTGGACTGGGGGGGGGAACGATTGGTAATAAATTTCAATTCGCAAACACATGGATGTAGCAAAAAGGTATAAACAGTGGAAACATTGTGGAAATTTATAATATTCATCAGATATTTAAGAAATATTGGGAAATCTTCCCCAACTGTCCCCTAACTCTCCGACTCTGGTACTAAAAGTCTAAAAGACTTCTATAAAACAGCATATTATGCGACAAGAGTTGACTATGCAGATGTGCTTATTTATCTTCGCGTCAACACAATTTGATGCAACGTCTTGAACGCAAGGCCCACTATGTCAGCTAATGTGCAAACCTTCACCATGTATTCAAGAATTAAATTTCAGTAAATGACAATTTATTTAATGACTTTTCAGTTGCCATATTTTGCTCCGATTGTATCCGGATTTCGTTCCAACTTAGCCATGTTTTGAGTCGTCACCGGACTAAGCTGAAAAGTCATCTGAGAAAGGGTAATACGCAGATGAGATGGCTACCTCCGTTGCGATGCAGATCGACCAGCCCAATCAGCAGCATCAACCTCAGCAGCAGCAGCATCGAGTTGTTAGGATCGGAGACCTGGCAGACGAGATCATCCGTGGGCGACAGATGTTGAGGATCTTACGAGGTTTCATCGTCGTCAGTCTCGGAATCCTTGGCTTTTCAACGGCCATGGCAGTCATTGGCTTTGCCTTCGCAGTCACAGCAACCGTCAGTCTGCTCGGACTGTTCGAACAGACGGGGGTCAACAACTACCTCATGTCCGCCCTAGTTACCGGAGTCTTGCTGCTCTGCCTATTCACGACCGAACTGCTCGCTTCGATGGCTTGGAACGACATACGCAGCTACTATCCGCCGGATGTCACCGACTCCGATCGCCGGCTGCAGTCTGGTTCACTGCCTCTGTCGTCCATCAACTCCTCATCGTTGTCATCCACTACATCTCTGCGGTTCTGAAGGACACTGATTCTAGAACGCTGTTACGATAGGATCTGATGAACGATCAGTGATTAAACAGACGATAATCTATTGTAAAGTATACTATTTCTTAATGTTTACTATTTCTTCACTTTGCTTGTCTTCTCATTTTTGCTTCTACTTCTGAATCGTCGTCTGGTTGCAAATATATGTCACTTGCAAATATTTAATTATTTTTATATGAAATCTATATGAAATCTGTTTTTGTTAACATGCTCCAGACTGATTTATAATACATATATATAATTACGAAGATAATGGTTGCATTAACTATTACTCTTGTTCTCGACCAGACAAGATGTGTCTTGTTCAGCAGTTCTTTCGTAGCATGAGATTATTTTATAAGTCTACGTCTAAAGTGAACTTCTGTTTTCACGGAATCTTAATCAATGTCGCTTCTAGCTGTGCTTTACTACTTTATACCACTTAATGAGTGTTGACATGTTTGCTGAGTCCGTCCACAATCGCTGCATTGCCTTCTTTCAAAAGATCTGTTTTCAACCAATCACCCACTGGTGATCGGATTCTCCAAGAGCCAAACAGACATTGCGTAATCGATGCAGCTGTGTATGTGTGTGTGTATGTGTGTGTGTGTGTGTGTCTGTCTGTATATGTATGTGTATGTTCGTAGTCCGCCCGCTGTCTTCTGAGTTAGTGACTTGTGTTGTTGGTCTGCATTGTTCCGTAATTAATGCGATTGGACAGACAATGCAATTATTGGAATTGATTTACTCTCATTTTATCAGAACTAGAAAGTCATGAGCAGAGCAACGAACGAACGAACGAACAGACAGAGCGACGGATGAACTGACAGACGAAGGAACTTACAAGGGTATGAAGAGAGCGGACGGGCAAAGAACGGACGAACAAAAGAAAAGACGGAGGAAGAAATGGATAAAACGAGTAGCAAAGGGATCATCCCTATCAATTCCCTTTTTTAGGTGGCAGTCCCCTTGAGACTCTTCCAAGTAGTTTATCGTATTTGAATTTTTTTAGAGCGTCGCTACATTGCACAGGAACGTCCAAATAGGGGTTTCCGTTGGCAAATGCCTCCAATTTCAGGTAGTGGGGATATTTTTTGAGTCTGGGGGAATTTCTTGCCTTCCTGACACTTGAGACAGAGGGGTTTCCCTTGATCACTCAGAGGGGATTGACGCCTCTGACAGTGCAAATCCTTCAGAGGCGGTGCCCCAGTGCTATGAACCCCTGATGGAAAAGACAAGAGTATCAGTAGCCAAAAGATGCGATGAGACCCCGCTAGGATCACAGAATGGGAGAAGAGAGGAAGGTAATTGCACAGCGAGGGGACAATGCAGGCACACCACGTTGCTGGTCTATGGGCCGGCCTTCTGACCCGAGGAACAAGAAGGTCATAGAAGGAGTCAGAGGGCAAAGAGGACAATGAGATGTTGCTGAAGATGGCTACGAAGGTACATAAAGGTACATTGGAGCTTGACCAGGTAAAAAACACATATGGTGTCAACTGTAAAGTGCTCTGAACCTATAAATGAAAGCATTCGAATACATTGCCATACTGGTAGGGGCCTAATAAGCACCCAATCAACACGAACCCTCTTCGTCGATCAATCACGAAGTTCCTGCAGTTGACCGTCTCTGATGGGGAAAGGCCACTGACCGCAGTGGTCAGTGCATTGTGGTCAGTCCGTGTTGTCTCTAACTGATGCTAATTAAGGACTTTGTCACTTCAACGGTCTCGGCTTCAGCTGCAGCAGCATCTGTTGTTGCTATTGTTGTTGCTATTGTTGTTGCTATTGTTGTTGCTGTTGTTGCTGATGCTGCTGATGGCGCCGAGTGTTTGTCAGTCGATGGAGCATTCATCACACAGCTGTGTCTACTTAATTGTATGACGTATTATTGCATAAACGTGTCTAGTGCACCACTACACGTTAACTAACAACTATACACGGTGACACACACGCACCCACACAGAGTGTTAATTGGCCTGTCCCACCACATGTCTACATCTACACAGATGGTGCGTGTTCATGGGTGTGTTGTGTTGATGACCGTACATTGACTTGTGAGCTGTGAAAGATGTTCTTCTCTGCAATGTTTCAATAATGTCCACTGGACGACCGACGGTAGTAGGCCAATACGACGACCCTGCTGTGGGGGATTCTTGGTGAAAATACCAGACTCATCATTGGCTTCAGATGCTCTTGACGGTCTCATGCCTCACGCATTCACACCCATCACAAGAGAGCCTGGTGTGGATTCTTGGACTGGTGTAGGTGCAGACGCAGGTGTTTTCTCACAATTGCGCTAGATAAAAACAGACTTTCTTATTGAGATTCTATCGTTCCTGAACAAAATAGAAATGGTCATGTAGTCGGAAGTACACACACTCAGAATATAGCCTACGTTTGAAACTGACAGTTGATCTCAGCAGATGCATATGGTAAGCTGATTATGTGTTGGGCATATAGGCCTAGATTTCATATCCTACTTAGCTTTAGGTTTTGAATTTAGACAAATGGGGTGGGGGCGGTATGTAACATCGCGGTGGTTAGAATGAACTTTCAATACACAGACAGGTCATCATAATATATATATATGTATGTATGTCCTTGTGCTTGAATTCGACGGGAAATAAGAAAAAACTGATATCAGCAAAAGAAGTTCGATTCTTGATAAGAGAAGAGATGCGGCGTAGGCTTCGAAGCAAACCCGAACTAAGAACGGCGACGCCTTGCGATTAGGGATGATTGTTGTTCAATTTCTTTAGCGATGAGACATATTGTTGGATTAGATTGCTATTATTTTATCCAATTATGGACTACAAAGGAGATACATTTATACACAGTTAATGGCAATTCAGAAATGGTAAGTTAAGTTCGTCGTTATGTAGCCTACATGATTATTGCTGATTAAACAAAGACACTATCAATAGGCAATGATGGAGCAAAATACAAAAGAAATAACAAGGATTCGACCAAAATATGCTAGACTTAGTAGAAGATATGACAGGTACATGTATGTGGTTCACCAGATGTGAACTCGACCAATTGGTCAATGGATAAAAGCAATTCTTTCCAGATGATTAATATGTTCGACGGTGTCGTTCAGAGTTAAGCCATGCCATAAAAATGTATAGTCTACCTGCAAAATAGACCAAGTGCGGATTGTATTGGGGCAGTCCTCTCTCAGTGTCTTTGACTTCAGCTTTAAATGGAGGGAAGCCAAATAGCTTATCGATAATCTGAACAGGTATGAAGACGAAGAAAGATGAGATCAAAAACAGAGCAGGGAACTTTAATTTGGCCATCAACAGAGCTGGGATCTGAAAAGGCAACAATTTCAGAAGCTACAACCGGGCAGGGGCATCAATCACCCTGAGCGATGGAGGCAACCCCCCTATCCTAGGCGTCAGGTAGGCAAGATATTCCTCCTAAGACTCGACAAAAATATCTCCTAATCTGAAATTGGAGGCATTTGCCTCCGGACCCACTATCTGGACGAACCTGCAACCGGGTTAAAAAAATCTGAGAAACTAGAGTGGGTATAAGAACTAAGGAAGATGGTCGTCTGCCCAAACTTTCTTCTGGTAAATCTCTGGATCTGTTTTTTTATTAATTAACTATACTTTTCTGGCACCTTGTCGTGCACATGAAATACGGACCTATAAAGCTAGCGTTACTCTAGCACAGAGTCTTATAGAGACGTAGATTGTACGGTAAGCTTAGGCCTACCAAGCACAGCTGCTGTCTTTAACTATCCTACCAGACAATCTACCCCTATACACAGCCGACATGTGGATAAGACCACACGGCTGGCATAGTGACTAACTATGCCAGAGGTGTGGTCTCAAACACGTGGCCTGGCTGCAAGTGACAATGCGCTGCTGTGTAAGATTATCATCACCACGCAGTTTAGAGAAACTTCTTTTGCAGAGGAGATACGTCGCTAAAGATGTCGACGACGCTGATGGAGCCATTTCTTGTTAGACGCCATCTTTTGCATCATAACGAAGTCATGCTTCTTAACGATCGATCGCCATCATCTCCCGCTGCTTCCTCTTCCTCTGCTGCTGCCTTTGCTGCTGCTGCTGTTGCCCCTGGGGTCAGCCCAACTGAGCCACCTGTCCAGTACGCGGTTCGTAAGATGTCAGAAATACCAACGAAGAATAGGAAAAGAGAGGAGAGAATGAAAGTGGTGGATGGAGGTACCTTAGGTGAAAGAGGGGAAGAGGTGAAGAGCAACGATGGACGAGGTGGAAGCCACTGCAAAGAGAAGACAACAGCCACAGGTGGTGGTTCAGAGCAGAGGTCGTTTCGAGAGAAGATCTTGGCCTTCGAAGAGTTCAGCAGCCAGAACATTGCAGGAGGGCAGAAGGGTTACAGTCGTCGGTGGACACGCCCCTTCTCCTCCAAGACAACAAGAGACACAGACAAGAAACGAGAAAACAAAGAAACAGACAATGGGAACAAGAACAGCGCACCAGAAGCGCAGCAAACGACACAGCAAGTGGCTGATGAAAACGACAACATCTCGAAGACATCGAAGCCACACTGGACAGTGCGATTGTCACAACGTCTGATGAAGATCCGGGGGAAACTGGAGCAGAGATGCCACTCGGAGCAAAGGACGCAGGTGACGAAGAGATCGAAGGAGGAGATCGGATCCTCCATTCCAACTGGATCTTCCAGTCGATCTAACGTCCTTCAGATCGAATCCTCCTCCTCCGCAAATGATTTGTCACCTTTGAGCCAAGACCGAGGGCTGCTCATCTCCAGAAGCTGTTTTGAACTGAGCCAACCGGATGGTTCTGAATCTGTGTGGAAGAATGGCGATTCATCATCACTTCAGAATCAACAGCGAAAGTCAGAGACTGGGATTTGCATGGCCATGTCCAAGCATCAGACACTCTCCTCCTCATCATCGTCAACAGAAGCAGCAGCAGTCGTGGAAAAGACTGTGACCGGAGACGAGATGACAGATGATGGAAAATCGAAGCAGAACGGAACAAAGAGCAGCTTCATCTCGGAACTGAGGAGATTCTACGATCGCAGTTGCAGCGACAAGAAATCCGTTCAGAGGAGATTCTTTAAGGGGACGACGAAGAAAAGCAAGGAACCGAGACGATGCGAAGATGCCTCGAATGCTGGCACCTACATCGAAGCAGATCGAATCGATCGAGATATCTTCACATCGAACTCAACAGTAGGCCCAATCACATCGAACATCGTTTCCACGGCTGATGATACAAAGAACGAAACGATGTTGATGACAGATGTCTGCGATGCTCAAGTGACGCATCCTCCTCCTTGTGACGAAAACGATGATTCGAAGAACGTATGGGCTACGGGCATTTATAGCGCAACATCTTGTTCAGAGGAAAAGAATGAGAAAAGTCCTCTCTCGGTGGCTAACGGGGACAATGATGAGAGAACAACGGTTGTTACAGAAAACAATAATTATGGCGTAGCAATTGCTTCCAATGGCAAAACTGAGACGAATACGAGGGTATCTCCCAGAGAGGACGAGGTCATTATCATTGAAACAGATGCGTTTGAGGCTAAGACTGACAACGGGGTCGATATCCTGAATGGTAGAAGGTGTCTACATCCTGAACCACGTGATCTCGAAGGCGTTGCTAAGAACAAGAAGCAGGTGACACCTGTTCCATGGCGAAAGCCCCTCTCTCCACCTCCGCCTCTCACCGTCTTCTCCGCTTCCACCAGAGACACTCCTCCTCCTCCTCCGGAACTCCACTGTAAGGCGATCGTCGAGGAATGGCGCCTTTCAGAAGCTGCAGACAAACGAGTGATTAGCACAACAGGTAGACTCTTCATTGTTACAAACACTGCCAACAGATAAATAACAGGCGCGTTCGATCTGAGAGGATGAGATAGATAGAATCCAAAACGTAAGATGTAAGGGAAACGCACATCAACAGATCAAAGTTTAAGGACAATTAAATCACTGTCACAGCAATTGTCTTCATTACAGGCATCTCCTGAAGCTCAAAATGAAGTGCTTCCCTAGTCAAGCCTACATAAGTATGTATGTATGTATGTATGCATGTATGTTTGTATGTATGTATGTATGTATGTATGTATGTATGCATGTATGTTTGTATGTATGTATGTTTGTATGTATGTATGTATGCATGTATGTTTGTATGTATGTATGTTTGTATGTATGTATGTATGCATATACTGACTCTGAGCGATACGACGATCTATCTGCTCTTCCACTTTTGCTTCTATCTCTCGTGCCTTCATTTCCTACTGACTGGACTTTCTCTAATTTCCTTTCATCCATCTTACTAAACTTCGTCTTTCTCCTCTTCAATCTATGTTGAATGCTGTTGCTGCACTGATTGATAGTTCGCCTTCCGGGATCCTCGCACATTTCTACTTTATATGTTTAACCACATGCATTATTGATTACTCCGCTTCACCCGTATTCAACTTAATTTTCTTGTAGCCCCATTCATTTTCCCATCCTTTTCTGGTTTTATCCCTAAATGCCTCTGTGACCAAATCCACATGCCGAGCTTGTGCTTATATTGGTCCCAATCTATGGTTGGGGCTATCTATGGTTTTGCTTTGCTCAATCTATGGTTGTGGCTATCTATGATTTTGCTTTGCTCAATCTATGGTTGTGGCTATGATTAGCGTGGTGTTCTTTTTCTGACCAAACGAGTCCTATTTCCATTTGTTTTTTAATGAAACAGTGAAGAAGATTTTCAATCACTTGATAGGATTTATTCAACAACATCCAACAATCTTTTCTTTTTTCTGTCTGTCCATTATTAATAATTACAGGCAATGAGGTATGTGAGGAAACTGCGAAGCTCCTAATTGGACAGGAGGCTCTGAACGAAGAGCAGATATCTTCTGAAAGGAAAGATGACATCCTACGAACGAGAACGGACATCGTTCTAGTTCTTCCACAGCAAAGACCAAAGAAACTAGACCATCATTATTAAGATGACTGTGTATTATTATATTGTCGGCCCCACAGATGTAATCAATGGTCGGCCCCTTCCCGTCTATTTTAGCCTTTCTCTCTCGCTTGCTGCATTGTAATATTAGCAGCGCTTTGCTCATCTAGACATTTCATAAGTCATCCTTTGATATAATTACAATTAGCCTATTACAACTCGATGCCAACAATAACTTCATTCAAATGCTAATCATCGTATTAGACCTACTCCGCCATGCACTCTTTGATAGTTATCGACACTGCAACATCTTAGAGGGATGTTATTGAAAATGATTCTGCTCAGTGGATGATTTCGAGTGGAGGAGACCGGAGCAAGAAAGGCATATTTTTTCTACCAAATATATGTTATATTTCCCAAAATATATAATATTATGTCCCAAAACAGAGATGGCATTATGCCATGAAACTTTCAAAGGCATATTATAAAACTGCAAAGCGAATATTAAGACGTTGATAATTGACTAAGTTTTGTAAATAATGCAAAACCAAAATTGAAGATGATACCATTCGTAGAGCAAAATGGCATTGTGGCGGTGGAGAGAGTTTGACAGAAAGGCACTGACATTGGCAGTAGACTATTCAATTGATTTATTTGGCAGCTGACAAGAGTAACAACAAATGATATCAAACTGTCAGGCGTAGGCGAGTTTGCAATCCTGAGTGAGAAAAATTACTAGTTAACGACAGTATATGACTATAGATCTAGCCTACTTATCGAAAAGCTCTATGTATGAATGCAGGCGCATGTTCAGCATTGAATCCATCTTTCTTAGTTGGGTCGTTCCAAAGCTCTCTGCAATAAATGCAATAAAAGCTGATGTCACCCTTTTGCGATGGATTTCATTTCCTTGTCATCTGCTTTTGGTTCATCTGCTCCTAGTTCATCTGCCAATTAAAAGACATTTTTTGCAACAATCCAATTTCCATTTAGGCATGATTCTTTTTCTCCATCCAGCTTCAATTTAAGCATAATAGTTTTCATCGATTTAGCGCACATTGAAGCATGAGCATTTTCAACAACCCAGCTTGGATTAACGCATGATTTTTTCATTGATCCAGCTTCCATTTAAGCATGATTATTTTCATCAATCCAGCTTCCATTTAAGCATAATAATTTTAATTAATTCAGCGTCCATTTAAGCATGATTACTTTCATCAACCCAGCTTCCTTTAACGCATGAGTTTTTTCATCAATACAGCTTCAAAATTTAAGCATAATAATTTTCATCAATCCAGCTTACATTTAAGCATGATTGTTTTCACCAAACCAGCTTCCATTTATGCATGATTGTTTTCATCAATCCAGCCTCCATTTATGCATGATTTTTTCCGTCAATCCAGCTCCCAGTTTGACAGTATCCTTTTCATTGATCCAGCCTCTCGTTAAACATCATTCTTTTCACCGATTCCTCTTCTGCTACCGACGTTCGCGAGGCTTAACCTGATTTGTCATATGGAATAATTGACCACACTAAAGTGGTACATTGTCATTATAATATATTTATATAATATGTAATATACACTATCATTGCATCAGAGATCTGCGCCAAAACATTCTGCGCCAAAACGTCCTGCGCCAAAATGTCCCGCGCCAAAACGGCTACGCCAAAAACGTCACGTACCGTGGTAATTATATCTTGACGTGCTTTTTCCATTCAACATCTCTGTCACTCTGGGAGGGAGAATCGAGATATGGGTTGAGATGCAACTGTTTCATCCATCCGTTGGGAGATGGAACCCCAGGTTACCTCTCTTATATATCGCCGTATATATCATCCTGTCGCTCGTATTTTCTCGGAGTCACATAAGTATAGGCCTATCGCGCATTTAATCGTATTTGTCATTCATATTCTTGACTTACAACTTTGTCAACCTACTTTTAACCAGTCTCAGTCATTGTTATGTATGTATGTATGTATGTATGCAACATATGCACATATTTCTGTAGCATATTAATTTTAATTAAAGAGATGCTTTGTGCAGGCTTTGTGCGATTTTTATTGTTCAGTAATAATGAAATAGTTTCAGACTAAAGAAGGCACTTGATTGTGATTTTGAATAATCATGTCTGATTTTTCCGATGACTACTGCTCGACAACCAGCCACGTTAATGAGGCCAGGAGCGTTAGTGTCGTGGAGAGTGTAAGACAAACAAACATTGCGTCGAAGAGATCGATCGAGTCTTTGACACTGTGCTGTTGGAGTCCATGGAATGGAAGAAGGACGAAAAAGACGACGCAAGTGATGATGGCCAAAGGGATTGTGAGAATGCTCAGCGATACACCGATCGCTGATCTCGCCTTCTCTCGCCATTTCCTCAGCGTCTTTATCGTGCTGTCCATTTCTATCAGCAGAAGGATGTTGGGATTAATCCGGAGACGGATATCTGTGTCGGCCATGGTCCTTGTGCATCGTTTGTCCCTGATGTCTGTGTGGATCAGTTCGGATGGATAGCTGATATAGGTTGTCGAGCTTCTCTCTACACTCGTTGAACGCCGTTGTTACATTCGCTCTTTAATAGTTGTAGTTGTTCAGGCGGTGCTATATTTAGTGTCGATTAGTGTTGGTGTTAATATACGCCTATTTGGTGCAAATTGCAATGTAATCGTCTGAGTTCGAGGCAGCGATCTTACATTATTTGTCGATAGCCATTCATGTCGCTTTTGTCGTCGTGGTGTTCTATCGACGGCTACGAGGCTGAAGTTCATAACGAGGCAAATCGAAGATTTCGAATAAAAGCACAATAAGAACATTTGATATACGCATTGAATGCGAGTGCGAGTGTGTGTATGCATAGGCCTACCGCATCATACAATACAATACAATACAACTTTCATTTATATCACACCTTAATTAAACAGTTTTACAGTCTTACTTAAAGGACGCGTTGCAAGACAGATAGCGTTTAGCAGAAACGCCTAGTCTAGGTGTCATTTTTTTTATATGCAGAGTCCTTTCTTACAGCAGCAGACATTTGCCATATATCTTGGTCGTGCTGTAACCTCTGGAGAGTGAAGGCTGATAATTAATTTAATTGTCAAACGTTTATCCTTCCGTAAGTTCACGGGATCATCGCACGCTTACGTTCATCGAGTTATGATTCTTCACCAGGTTATGTCCTCTGCCACAAATCTTACTCGTTCCTGTGCATATTCGTCTGATTTCAATCAGTGACGTCATCCAGTCTGATTCTCTGCCTCGTCTCGTCATCCAATCTGATTCTCTGCCTCGTCTCGTCATCCAATCTGATTCTCTGCCTCGTCTCGTCATCCAATCTGATTCTCTGCTTCGTCTCGTCATCCAGTCTGATTCTCTGCCTCGTCTCGTCATCCAGTCTGATTCTCTGCCTCGTCTCGTCATCCAGTCTGATTCTCTGCCTCGTCTCGTCATCCAGTCTGATTCTCTGCCTCGTCTCGTCATCCAGTCTGATTCTCTGCCTCGTCTCGTCATCCAGTCTGATTCTCTGCTTCATCTCACTCGGATCCTAAACTGTCAGTCTTTACAAACATGATTGCTTCACCAATTTACATCCAGGATATTGCGTCAAAGGAGACTAGAAGGCCTAGGCCTACATTATACGAGTTATTGGATCTTTCAGTCGGGGACGGCAGAGGAAGAGATGGGAAGATACTATGATACAAAAGAACCTGAATGCTCTAAAATTGAAAACGAAGACACTCGTGACAGAGTAAAGTGGAGAAGGATCCGTATGGCTAATCCCTCCATTGTGAAAAATTACTTCAAGCCTGATGGTGATAATCTTTCAATACACTGAATAAGTGGCATATTTGTCTACAATGTGTTTAACCGTAATGCATTGGATGGGGCCGAAAAGCAATAGATGGCACACCGGATCTGAGGAACCGAGTGCAATTCGCGAATCACCGTAAGACAGACTTGTCCTTCTTTCGCTTGGCGGTGGCGTTGGATGAACTATTGATTAACGTAGGCGCCTTGCATAGCTGCCGATAGTTAAATTCAACTCCTGTAATAATTTGTCATAACCCGTTCATATTTCGTTTGAAATCATACCGCAGCGCGTCAATTTAAATTTAAAAAATTATTCATATTATTTTGGTGAGTGTTTCCACTTAATTTAAATATCAACATCACTTATGTTGCGTAGGTAACGGTTTTAAACGAGATACTTGAAAGGCCCTAAATATTTAGCGTCTCAAGGTGCATACGTTATATATTCAATCATAGTCGTATTTGATAACTTCATATGCTGAACCTTCGATGTCTTGAAAACACGTTTAACGGGTTTTTGTAACAATCTGCAGCTGCCTGCAGTTCCAACTGTTCCAACTGTTCCAACTGTTCCAACTGTTCACCTCAATTTATCTATTTCCTTATTTGGTCGATTTATATAGCGCCCCTCCGAAACAAGTAGCGTTGAATGCTGACTGGTGTATACCATGTATAAGGACGATCCACGCAAGATATGATCACAGGGTGCAATGAATTGTGCAAAGTTGTCAACGATCGAATTATTCAATAATTGTACAAAAGGAAACATGGCGATAAACAATGGACTGCAAGGTAAAGGTTACGAGGATGAGAACATGGTCTAAATTTACAGATGCGACTGAGATCGCTTCATTCGAGACAACAGTTTAAACTCACCGTTTTCACCACTGCCATTATAGATTGGAGCCCTACATGGTTTTTTTTATTAAAGAATACATTCGTACCAATAACTGGCCTGTTTATTTCTACAATTAAGGGCAGAATATCGACGTAGACAATACACGCAGCGTGACGCAACGGTGACGCACGTTTTCTCAGTCTAAATTTTGTCAACAACAAAATTTATCAGAACTTAATGTCAAAACAATGCCAAGGGTATTCACGCTGAAATATAAAAAAAACTAACAGAGGATTTACTTAATTGATAAAAGTAGTAGGGTCGTTAAATCGATCTTATAGTAAAGTATAAATAATTGATTTCACATTCATCGTCCTTTCTTCAGCCTATAAAGGTAAAGACCTGGATAGACAAGGGAATTAGACGGATAGTTAGTTGTTAGTTCTCTTGTGGCTACGGTATTTGTGCATACGTTCGTCTACTTCTCTCGAGATCGCGGTAGAAGATGAAGTCGTTCCACTTCATGGAGGCGACCATCTCAGCAGCGAGAACGGTCAGCAGCAGAAACCCAGTCGAGATGGACGAATACCGAACGACGACGGTGCAACTGGACTCATACTCGGCCGTCACATCCGAGATGAGGGCGGCCACGAAGGCACAGGAGAAGCCGAGCAGGCCGAGGATGACCACCATCACCGTCCGAATCGTCAGCAGGGTCTCCTTCTGCTGATTCAGATCTCGAAGGGTCCACGACAGGCGCAAGCGCAGGTTCGGGTCATTGAACAAGGCCACCGAAAGTGACGGACGGCGCCCGAGCGACATGGCTTCCTCTGACGGTCGTCGTTGACTCACGGAATAATTACGATAGTCGACGAACCTGTCATGTTCAGAGAACGATTGCAGATAATTATAATGAACGATGCGAGTAAAAAGGCGCCAAATATCAAATTGAATTTAAGTTGATTACATTGAAGCTCTTCAATGAATAGCAAGCGATAGTTAGGTCAATCACTGTGCATCGAAATGTCTTAAAAGCAATCCTTTATAAGAAATTTGATTACCGTCTTAGCGGAACTGGTTCGCTAACTGGGTTTCTTACAAGCGCACACATTTCAAGAAAGGCTTATAATAGGCCATTTTAAACAATTACACTTCTCATCAGTCTCATCGATTATATGCATTCATTCATCCAGTCATTCATCACCAAGATTTATGTAGTGCCCCTGCAAGGTATATACTCAGAATTCCCTCCCGATCAAACTTTAGCATTATCAGAGAGGGTATCCTGGGCAGCAGATGAGTGTGTGGCATGGTCGCTTTCAGATCGCAGGGCCAACACCAGAGATTAGCGAGTCGCTGCATGCCCAGTGCTATGTGAAATATTTGCTTAAAATTATTTACCAAATAAAACCAGCATGTAACGCTTTTTATTCACTCTTCAAAATAGTAAGTAGTTAACCTAGCTCATAGGAATACATTTAACAAACACTAGTAAAACAAAACAACGCGTGTGTGCAAGTTCAACCTACGCCATTAATTATTATGGACTAGGTACATAGCATAGAACTAGCATATATGCTAAGTACAATAGTTAGGGCGTAAGCCCCACACCAGACAAAACCTACAAGTGCGTCTTAAGCACACGCTATCTACAGAACGCTCTATAAGTGATTACCTTTGACTATCTGGGCGGCTCAACAAAAGAGCGATTTCCAGGCAGTTCAACATCTTATAGCAACAAAGGCAGTTGATGTCAGCATTTATAAATTGTTTTTATTAGTTCTCACTTTCCGGTCGTAAGGGCGAGTACGACAAATGTGAGTGAAGCCGCGTATAAAGGCTGCAGCCGAACGTTCTATTCAAAGCTACTTTTTGCAAACTTAGACAGAGTTATTAAGGTGAGTTGGCCATTTATCATTTTGATTAGTAAAGAAGGACTTGCACTGGCTGCATAATTAAGCAGAAACACCAGGCCCACCAAGTGGGAGGGCAGAGGGCAAATGGCTAGGCGCCCGGCTATTAATGGGGACCAGGGCAATTAATTTACAAGGGTATTACAAGCGATTTTGCAGCAGCTCGTTTCAGGAAAGTTTTTCTGCTTTTTTAAAGGATAGTTTAAAGACCCGCAACTGCTGTGAGTGCCAAGAAATTTCTGTCGCCTCCTCTGAGAAACACACGGAGTATAAGATCGTAATTAATGCTCATGCGTAATTGCCTTCTGAGCAATGCTCCATCTTATTTTAAGATAGTTGAGTGTCTCGGTCTCGACCATTCCTGGCCGTAGATTTCTTCGTTCTGCTTCTTCACAGGATGACCTCGTTATTCCCCCAAACAGAACATTCACAGCTCAGCCCAAAAGCTTCGCTGTGCCTGGTCCAACTTTCTGGGTTAGGTCACAGTTCATTTTAGGAATGATCGTCCTAGTCTTTTTCTTCTAATATTCCGTGGCAGTTGACCATGATGGACATGCTTGACCTGGGTCTGACAACAATGTTAGCTGTGGTAAAGCATATTGTCTGTGCTAAAGCATGCAGGCTAATCTTTCTTCTCTACGATAATTTATTATCGCAATGAAAATTTAAGATATTAGCCTGCATGCTTCAGCACAGAGTTCTTAAATGGTCAGCGACAAGTAAGTAAGTATCCGTGGCGTTTAAGTTTATTAATTTGCGCAGTAATACTGTGGCGTACCCCTTATGGTCCAACACCGGGCGTTGTGTGGCAGCAGCAGCAGCAGTTAGGGCGAGCGCTCCTGGAAAACCTTGAGTTCCTTACCGTCTTCTTCTGGTACCTCGGAAGGCCGAGCTCCGAGGATTTCGCCGTATTTTTCTTGATTGTCCGCTGGGTGAGACCTATCCGGTCTGGCGCAGGATTTCAGATTGTCCCAATGAACGGTGTACAGAGGTGTAGCATTGCTACAGAGGCGTAGCATTGCTACAGAGGCGTAGCACTGTTACAGTGGTGTAGCATTGCTACAGGGGCTAAGCATTGCTACAGAAGTGTAGCAGTGCTACAGCTACAGAGGTAGCATAGATTGCCTCCCAAGCCGAACTGGCAAAAACGCCACAATACGCTCTCTTTCTGTCTTTCATCCGTATTTAGCAAATCGCTACCATGTCGGGGAACAGTATTACAGAAATTGAGCAAGTGTGGTGGAACGCACAACATCATGGAGGCGGTTTCCAGTCAACCCATGAGCCGCAAAGACTCGCATTGTAAAACCGATTGCAGATTTAATTGACATGCGAGGAGAATTCATTTCTTTCTGCGAGAGAAGTCTTATTATTCTTTATTTATTCTATTCCTACAATTGTCGTAATGGTGTCTTGATTTCCGCTGCGTTGTCGCCTGAAATGATTCTTACAGGCTGGTACACAAGAACAAAGCAGCAACAGTAGCTTAGGTCTACGGAGGAGAAATCGTATGCGATATACTCTCGTGTATGCAGTTACGCACATCATACATAATATGTTATGTATATATAGTTGTATATAATATATATACGTATTCACATGCAAGACTATACGAAGACGCTTTTAACATAGCGCATCTACAAGCATGCGTACTATAACAGCTTCACACACACACACACACACACACACACACACACACAAACACACACACACACAAACTCTATTAGACACACACATCTCTTACCATTTTTGCACTATGTTTAAGTAGTTCCGTTTCAGGTAGATTTCTTCAGGGTAAGACTTGATAGTTTGATATAAGAATCCCTTTTTGTGTGATAGAACAACAAATATTGAGCATTCACTTAGATAATAAGATATCTGTTTCTAGTATGTACATGCTTTCGGCCAGACTTAGTATTACGACGTCTTATATAATACGTATATATATAGACATATATAAGACTTGTTTATACATATATGTGTATATATCTATATATATAATATATTCAACCTGGACGTACAGGAAAGATGCATTCGTTTCGGATAAGTTCTTTGCACTGATGTGTTTTGACGTCATTATTCATTGCTTTACTCCTTTGTGATGTCACTGTAATCTGCGTAGTCATAAAATCTGCATTAGACAAACATTAGTGTCAAAATGTATAGGAGACTCAATAACATATGAGTCTCTTAGCAGCTAAAAAATCGGAAGTAAGGTCCGCCCAATGTTTTTTTAGTGCTTTCTGTTACTTCAAGGCACAAATAATGAAAATCCATCTCAGTCTCTATATCTTTTCTTCGGAGAAATCTATTTTCTGAATCTCGTCAATGTAGGCCCCGTATATAGGCTACATGTAAACATTTTCAAGACCGTCGTTTTTCTCGTGAGCAGGTATTTTAATGTAGAATTAACGGTTTCTATCGTTTTTATCTGTATTGGCCTATGAGCCAAGGTGTCAACATCAATTCGACAGCTTTTCTACAGCTTCCATAATTTTAGAATTTTCCTATTTTATTGATACTGTCATATTTTTGGAAACATGATACGACCACTAACTTATAATCATCGTTCATTCTGTTATGCTTATGTCTGCTTAATTCCTTAGAATCTACCAAGGTAGAAGTGAGTATGGGCTCCGATTTGTCTTCTTTTAAATTCCAAATTGAAATAATAATAATAATAATAATAATAATAATAATAATAATAATAATAATAATAAAGACGATTTATATGGCGCCGTAACGCGGACATACTGCTACAAGGGCGCCTCACATACAGCTATCACATACAGCACAAATAATGTGCTGCAACGGAGTTAGCTTTTTCTTTTTGTTTATCTGCTCCAGAGTTGTGTTTGTATTCCATCGTTTCGTTACAAACGAAATTACATTTATTTATTTTACGTATTTAAAAGCGCAAAACGCATAATATAGTAGAGGAAAGTTCTTTTTTAGACGAACGATAAGTAAGGTAATATCTAGATGGTCGGAGTTTGATCTGATTGTAGTTAAGTGTCGGTAATATTACACTTAAAAATCAATAAATCATGAAATTGTATTTAAAAATTGAGTATTTTACATTTCATAAGTTGATTGTTGATCCAGGCCTGGCCCCTCAAACATCGCCTATCGGTAATGCGCTTGCTCGCTTGCTCGCTTGTTCGCGTAGCATGCGGTTGACTCCGTGTAACGACCCTGGGCAAGTTGTTTGCGAACACGTGCCTCTGTCACCAAGTAGTAAGCTGGGAAGTAAACGGAAAGTCCGGCGATATTACTGGCCCCGTGTCCAGGACCTTGGGATTCGTCCATTGCCGGCTCAGGGGCCTAGGAAAAGGGATAAGCATCTCTCCAACGTTCCGTACTGGTGTGGAATATAGGCTGACTCGACTACTCAAGGATGTGCGTAGAGGGCAAAACACTATAGGGCCTTATTATATCCGATCGTCTCCCTATTTATAGATTCCTTCCATTTACGCCATATATCGTAAATTGGAACAAGAGACAATTTTCTGAGCCTGATGATTTATTGCTCACCATTTCTTAATCGCAAATATTTTAAGTGGAAGAGAAATATTATATTTTTTATTTGTATTTTTGTCAATGTAATTCATACATGTATGTAACCCTCACGTATGTACAAAGATTATATATAACCCAACACACACACACCAATGCCTACACACACACACACACACACACGCACACATTCTCTCTGTCTCTGTCTCATACTATGAGATATACATAGATTATTATACGTGTATGAGTATGAGAGAGAGAGAGAGAGAGAGAGAGACAGACAGACAGACAGACAGACAGACAGACAGAAACAGAGTCAGAAAAAGAGAGAGATAGAGACAGAGAGAATGTGTGCGTGTGTGTGTGTAGGTATTGGTGTGTGTGAGTGTATGGTGTCTGTTCGTGTGCGTGTGTGTAATAGCATAAAGATTGATGCCGAATGACCGTGTATCTGTCCGCGTGTCTGTCCGCGGGTCTGTCCGCGTGCTCATAGAACCGTATAGACATGGATGCATAGTGAAGGAATGGAGGCAGTCCACGTGACTGAATCTGCGGTCGGTCTTCACTGGAATCGCAAGTGACACCGTAAGGACTGCTTATCATCATCAATAATTCGCAACAGAAGACGTGTGTATGGACTCTATGTACAAATCAGAACAAGGACACACACACACACACACACACACACACACACACGCAGACAACATTACAGCCACAAACGCAGTCACGTGCACCTTAATCGATTATGTAGCGCCTTTATTAGAGACTGATGGTCGCATTTGAATGGATCTGTGAGCGATCCGTAATCCCGAGACAGGTCTACAGTCGACATTTTATATGTCCAACAGAGAGCAGAAGAAAGGCTACAAGAAGGCAGACTATGAGAAGGCCGACTATAAGAAAGCAGGCCAAAAGAAGGCAGACTATGAGAAGGCAGACTATAAGAAGGCAGGCCTAAAGGAGGCAGACTATAAGAAGGCAGGCCTATAAGAAGGCAGGCCTAAAGAAGGCAGGCCTAAAGAAGGCAGACTATAAGAAGGCAGACTATAAGAAGGCAGGCTATAAGAAGGCAGACTATGAGAAGGCAGACTATAAGAAGGCAGACTATAAGAAGGCAGGCCTAAAGAAGGCAGACTATAAGAAGGCAGGCTATGAGAAGGCAGACTATGAGAAGGCAGACTATGAGAAGGCAGACTATAAGAAGGCAGGCCTAAAGAAGGCAGACTAAAAGAAAGCAGACTATAAGAAGGCAGACTATAAGAAGGCAGGCTATGAGAAGACAGACTATAAGAAAGCAGGCCTAAAGAAGGCACGCTTTGAGAAGGCAGACTATAAGAAGGCAGGCCTAAAGAAGACAGACTATAAGAAGGCAGGCCTAAAGAAGACAGACTATAAGAAGGTAGGCTATGAGAAGGCAGACTATGAGAAGGCAGACTATAAGAAGGCAGGCTATGAGAAGACAGACTATAAGAAGGCAGGCCTAAAGAAGACAGACTATAAGAAGGCAGGCCTAAAGAAGACAGACTATAAGAAGGTAGGCTATGAGAAGGCAGACTATGAGAAGGCAGACTATAAGAAGGCAGGCTATGAGAAGGCAGACTATAAGAAGGCAGGCTATGAGAAGGCAGACTATAAGAAGGCAGGCCTAAAGAAGGCAGACTAAAAGAAAGCAGACTATAAGAAGGCAGACTATAAGAAGGCAGGCTATGAGAAGACAGACTATAAGAAGGCAGGCCTAAAGAAGGCACGCTTTGAGAAGGCAGACTATAAGAAGGCAGGCCTAAAGAAGACAGACTATAAGAAGGCAGGCCTAAAGAAGACAGACTATAAGAAGGTAGGCTATGAGAAGGCAGACTATGAGAAGGCAGACTATAAGAAGGCAGGCTATGAGAAGACAGACTATAAGAAGACAGACTATAAGAAGGCAGACTATAAGAAGGCAGGCCTAAAGAAGGCAGACTATAAGAAGGCAGGCTAGAAGAAAGCAGACTATAAGAAGGCAGGCCTAAAGAAGGCAGACTATAAGAAGGCAGGCCTAAAGGAGGCAGACTATAAGAAGGCAGGCTATGAGAAGGCAGACTGTAAGAAAGCAGACTATAAGAAGGCAGGCCTAAAGAAGGCAGGCTATGAGAAGGCAGACTAAAAGAAATGATTTGACGCCGATGGTCTTTAGGAGATGCGTATTGAGTCCATAGGTCTCAACGAATCAATGAATAGCTGAGGTGAGAAAACTGGCCAGCGATTTGTTTTGACTGAGGAAGCACGTAGCATTGAAACGCATTGATTATGTAGGCAGTCATGTCATATGGTAGACGCCAGATGAAAGCAAAGTGTGTAACGACTCTTCGCACATTGCTGGCATAGGCCTACGCAATTCGGTTTCAAAGGACTATTAATGTCTGAGGCAATCATGATTAGCTCAAGTCAACTGCTGCTCTCTTTTCAGTGTTGATCTTTTAGGAGCTGTTGTTCCACTGCCAATGATTACCTCAGCAGCAATCCCACATGCCAATCACACACAAAACTTGTGCAAATCTTGTTTCATGGCAATGCGTCACATGAGGAGGTCTCATCACAGTCCAGTCACAGACCACAGCCTGTTCTCCGGTGGTCCGTGGTTGTCCCGTCCCATTGTCCTTTGATTGACACGGCAGCCGATTGGTCTGAAAGCTCCCCTTGTAAAGCAGAAGGTTCGTGCTCGAGCCTCATCTGAGACGGTTTCTATTTAAGGATCTAGAACCGGTTCATGCGCGTAAACGCTTAGCGGGTTCGATCGATTGTCATTAGATAGAAGAGCTTGATTAAATACAGAAAAAGTAATGAATGTTTGGGCTTTGTTTAATCGGCAATTTTCATTCAAAGCATCTAAAATGGAATCAGCGAAAACAGATCAATGAAACCAATAAACAATTTATGGCGTTCCGATTGACAATGAGATAGCTCGCAAACTATAAATTCGACAAGCTTTTATTCTTGTCGAATTCTCTTCAAAGCATTACAAGTGTAAAATAGATCTGTGAATATGACGATGCCAGAATGCTCAAGAGGAACTGAAATTAGGCCTATGATGGTGCCATAATCTTATTACCTGTTTAATGAGATTATGATGTTGCCATAATCCTATTACCTGCTGAGCATTATAGCACCATCACATATCCAATTTCTACATCTCTTATGGCAGATTATAATAATCTACGGCGGTGCTGTCACTATTGTATCCTATATATACTTAGCCTGGCGTTGGTGTGGTGTAAGACTGCAAATAGGCCTATATATATATATATATATATATATATATATATATATTCGTGATTTAGATTGCTAGAAAGCGTCAAGCTACGGGAATCATCGTACATTGCAACTTTTCTTTATCAAATTAAGCTAATAATAATAATAATAATAATAATAATAATAATAATAATAAATAAAATAATAATAATAATATAATTGTAAGATAATCTCAGGAGACCCACGAATAGGGCCAATCCGGAAGACACTGAGTCTAATAATTAACATTGAAGACCCTGAGGGATCATGTGTACCTCGGGAAAATAATAACAATAATAATAGTAATAATAAAAACAATAGTAACAATATTAATAATAGCAACATTAATAATAACAACAATAATAGTAACAGTAACAGTACTAATAATTTTCGTTTAATTTCAAACTGACAAACCTCAGTATGATTGCAAGTGCAGTTCATATATATATATATATATATATATATATATATATATATATATATATATATATATATATATATATATATATATATATGAACGATTAATGATAAGCTATTACAGGAGCATTCTGATGCGTATAGATCTGGAAGCATCAGTTGTATTATCATCTCGTTTATTTTTTGAGTTCTTTTTTAATTCTCAGTTTATTCAAATATCTTGTTCATTATTCGAGTTGTTTGTGAAGTGTATTCAATTCTCCTTTTATGTCCCTATCGTTGCTGCCAAGCACGCTTCTTAGCCCTCCAAGGTAAAGACGAATTGTTCTAACATAGCTCAAACGCGTCTTATTGAAATATGATAGCTACTGGTATCTCTTTGGTGTCTTCAATCACCATTGTTTTGGTTATTCTGCGTTTATCATTCTCAGAATCTTCTACTGGTCTGATCAATTTGTGCCGTTAATATATTCTATAGGCCTGGTCCTCTTCTACTATAGGCCTAAGAGAGAAGAAGGTCATTGTCGCTAACAAATCGGAGATAATTCACATAATTCAGATAATTCACATAATTCAGATAATTCATATAATTCAGATAATTCATATAATTCAGATAATTCAGATAATTCATATAATTCACGTCCCTCCATATATGTTGATGACTTTCACGCTTCCCATTGTTCAATATAAACTGTTCAAAAGCAGTTACTAATCGATGTACCCTTAGGCCTATATAGTTACAATGTATAATTTGCTGTGCATGTATATCTGCTGAACCTTCTCCTATTTCAGTCTTTATCAGACAACTATTAGGCATTCACGATTACCTAAGAAGTCTATAGAAATGGTTGAGTCCGCTGAAAAACGACTTAATCAGTGGATAAGAGCAGAATAATACTTTAAGTCAATCGCTGACTTGTCAGCACAGTTGGCAATTCCTTAGGCTAGGGTGTGGTCAGGTCGAGGTGACCTTTGAGCCTGCCATTCTATTTCCAACTGAAGTCTTCGTGAAAGGCAAGTCGATTACGGCGCTATAGAAGAAGTCACGTGTCCAGTTGATGACCTGGTGAGACGTCGTCCCTCGCATCTCCTTGAAAGGCTTTGGCTGCAATAAGAAAAGAAAGAGGTCACCGTCGTCTCACACTTCGCGTGTCTCACGCAGATGTCTCCCTGGATGCTGCATTTCTACCGACACCCCCCTCAGCACTCGTCCCCACCCCATCCGTCCGTTCGTCCATCCGTCTGTCATTAGTCTTTGTAGATGAGGAATTCGGTCGCAGTGGGTTCATAGGCCTTCAATGATGCGACTGACAGGACGTCATCTCAAGCACTTCATAGCATGTTGTTTCTTTTTATTCATCTGTTACTTCGCATTAAGCCACCTAAGCCAGTACGTATTCGTTTGTCTGTCTGCCTTTTGTGCTCCTTGTATATGCTTGTATGTCTCGTTCTTTCTCTGAATATCACATTAATATCGTTAGCAGTCATCACTGATGACGAAGGCATTAATCTGTCATTTCGATTTGAAAAATATTATTTTTTACTACCGTCACAATGTAGTTAGATCTCTGTTGGCTGTTCGCGCCTGTCTATTCATGGTGCACCTACGTTATATTATAGAAGTCAGTGCTTGCATAACTATAAAGCGACCATTAAGCTAGAAACAGGAGCCTATTTAAATAGTATTTAAACATAGTAAATGGTTGTGACCTGCTTCAAACAACACTCGACTATTTAAAAACTATTTGGCTATCATTGGTTACAGACTCACAGTTACAGATAATTAATTATGCGCAACATTAACATTCAGTTACTGCACTCAAAATTCGCTCATTCTTACAGCTGACTTCATTAAACCTGTGGAGAGTAGGCCTAATTAGTTGATTTTAAAGTGTGCTGTTCGCATTACTGCATAATTGTAGGACTTAAGCATTTGCGTTTAGAACCATAATCAATATTAATAAATATAAGGAATATAATAAAACTAAGACACGACTGTTTCGCAATTCCTTTATTGACCATGTCACGTACCCCATTAGCTTCAACAATTGCCTATAGCGCTTTGAGAATATACAGGTGTATTAGATATTAATGCATATCTAAATATCTGACTCGTATACCTGTCTATCAAAAACGTAAGATCATTATAATGTATTCGTATAGCCATTGCTCCATGATATCTCGATGTGTTTTGTAAGTGTTCCACATATTGCAAGTGGGTCACAGACGTGTATACTTATATTGGGTCCTGATGTGGACAACTGGACATGTCATTGTCTTTTGTGCTACGGTCATAGCAGCATGAACACGCATCGCATTGGGTCCGTTTGTAGGTCCATTCATACATCTACAGTTGAAGATGGACGAACGACTGAGAGCGAACGTGAGCAGTTGATTGAATTTGTCGCAATGCAGTGACGAACATCGGTTTCAGAAGTTGCTCTTAAAAGCGTCTGCATAAATGCTTCCTCCATCACTCGGCTGCTGCAGTTGCCGAAGATGGTGATGATGATGATGATGGGGCTGGAGACCAACCCCCAGCATCATTCCTCAAAGACATAGCTACTGCTGATGCTGCCACCGCTCCAGGTATTGTAATTCCTTTCAGTGCCGACTCGTACCTGGATGACGGTCATTCCTTCTAAGCCACGAATCAGATCGCAGTACATAGTGGACATAATATAAATAGATGTTATATATAATCGTCATCATGTATATATATACAAAGCATGCGTTCAAAAATAAACTCCTGTATTTTAATTTATATATAGCCCAAGCGTGCATATATTTGGCTGTCTAAATTTTGAATTATTGGGGAGATTATATAGAGACCTCTGTATATATATATATATATTATATATATGTTCGCGCATATCTTGCGATGTTTTCTGGTCTTTGCAATCCGTTCATTTGTTCGGTCTTCTTGTGACCTTCGTCTTTTTTGTCCTTCTTTCGGTTTGTGTCGGACTGAGTTTTTCTTTCTTTCTGGAACATGATTTGGGTTTCTGAATGTTTCTTGTGACAGATTTCGCGGCTTTTGTGTCTTTCAGATTTGACCTGGCTTCCTGTGATTGTCATAATGCTATTTATTGGATTCTTTTTGGTCATCTGGGTCCGAGATGATTGTTCTCTTCCAAAGCATTGTATTCTAGAAATAAACGAGAAAAAAATCAGTGCAAATCATTACAGACTGAATGGCGGAGTCAAAGCTGTCAACTGCTGCTGCGGGTGGTAAGTATAATGGATAGGCGACTTCTATGAATTCGCGTGTCACCCGTCCACCAAAATGAGCGCCACCCGAAACGCCAATTCCACCCCACCCAACCCACCTACCCATTCTCCATACTCGCCCACACCCACCCAACTCCACCCACACACCATTGTAACCCACCCATTCTTACCCATACGCACCCATCCATCCACCATTCCCCATACCCACCCATGGCCACCCACCCACTCACCCACAACCCAACAACCATGATGAAGACTAATGCGCCACCAGAGCGTTGCTTGAATTTCTCGACGGACGATTCTTCAGACGCCAAAACTGTGAAATAAATGGCGGCCAATGAGCTAGGAATGGATTCTTGCTTTCCTGGCTCTCGTTGCTGTCTTCACGAGTCATTTCATCGATCAATTAGGAGGACACTGCAGTCGTCTCATCCTCTCGAATCCATCCTCCTTTGCCTAGCTCATCGCATTCTGCACTTTAATAATTAAATAGACATGTTTAGGCGCATACCGAGTGTAAATGAAGCTAAGAACCCCATCAGATCGAACAAACTATCTCTAATTAAACCAACTTTTTTTTACTGAACATCCATCATACACGTACTGTATATTTTCGTATTCGCACACGATTGGCTGCGAAGATGTTTAGTTCTTTTGCATGCACGACATAATTATAGCCTATGCTAATTACAACACTCTAAAATACTTTTACTTAGTTTCGAATACGATCATTCGGAGACCATTTTAATCGGTTGTTTCTGCTCGACTGGTATATATATCTGTTTATGCCATTCTTAGTTTTTATTCTTATAAGTTCAACTTATTAAAATTCTGTTCATAACATTTGCGTGTTATTTTCCAATTAAAATATGATTAAAGATGTCGTTGTTGCGATCATTCATCATAACCATGATAATAATAATTGTCATCACTACACTGAACAGCAACAACATTGTCGTCACTAGCGTGATGGAATATATATTTCTGAAGTCGCTACTAGCATATGCAGCAACATCAATACAGGTAGCAACAGCAGCAGTATAGGGGTAACAAAAATAACAGTAGAGGTAGCAGCAACAGCAGCCTAGAGGTAGCAGCAGCAATAACAACAACAATCTGTGATACTGCATGGAGCCAATGCAATGCAGACATGAAGTCCTTTCATGAGTACTCTCGAAAGATGAATTCATCTGATTCAGCTGTAGCAGCAGCAGCAGCCTAAGGCAGAGACAGCAGCAGCAGCAGCAGTGCATTCTGTCACTGACATCGATTGATTGTGTTTGCCTGTGTGTTGGTGACATCTGAATCCTAGCGATGCACTTCTCCTAATCTCTTCCTAGCAGAAATAAGACTTCTGTCAAGGACAGAAACCCCTGCGCATGCGCGATTGCCGCTGAGGACATCGATTGAGAACATCGGCAGGGGAGAACGGCTGAGGACATCGGCTGAGAACAACGGCTGAGGACATCGGCTGAGGACAACGGCTGAGGACATTGGGTGAGGAATTCGGTTGGTGGCGGTGGTAATGAGGCTGCTGAGATGCGGATTAGACAATCTGCCAAAAGGAGCGACTGGCTGCACCTGAGGAGGAGGAGGCAGATCGAATCCCAGAATACACTGACCTTTAAAAATGGCTTTATAGAACGGAGTTAGGACAATCAGCGAAATTAGATCTAACGAATTGACAACATAGAGAGGGCAAATCGCGAAAACGATTAACCTACTTGCGACTCTGGTGTTAATTGCTCTTCAAGGATATTACGCAATTAGCTGCCATCAGCGGAAATTGACTGTGTCTGGATTCCAGGAAAAACAACAATTGATATCGACTTGATTGAGGTGAAAGGTTTGAATATTCAATTCATTATTATTTTCGATAAAAGACCTCAGTTAATGGAAAATATAATACTTACAGTACTTGTACGCAGATAATATTAATTGCATTATCATTATTACTATTATTATTGTTATCATTATTATTATTATTATTATTATCATTATTATTATTATGCGAGGTATTAGTAGTAGGGAAATAGTAGTAGTGGTAGTAGCAGGGGAAGTAGTTGTTGTAGTATCAGTATTAGTATTGTTATTGTTATTGTCATTGTCGTCGTCATCATCATCATCGTCATCGTCCCCGTCACCGTCACCGTCGTCGTATTCGTCGTCGTCGTGGTCCTCCTCGTCCTCCTCTTCATCATCATCATTTTTATAGTAATAATAATAATAATAAGTATGTATGTATGTATGCATTTTTATGTATGCATGTTCGTTAAACTTTCATAGCTCCATGGAAATGCAAAGTTCTATAGATATCCAAACAGCTAATGAAAATATACCATAGCCTGATTTGAATTCTATAGTCAGACTATTTGGTAGTCATCCTTCCATATACTTGCTCATTTCCTTGGCCATAATTCCTATTATTTCTGAGTGGTAACTTATGCTGCACCGGTATAGAATGCTCTAGTGATCACAGGGCTGCCCCAAAACTGAGTCATAATAAGGTAAATATGGAGAAGATTGGTCTATTCAAGCAGGGAAACAGCCTTTATTGGACAACAATTGAAACATAAGAAACGTCTGGGAACGAAATGATAATCGACTAAGCGAAGCAAAGATGTACGTACGGACTGCCGTTCAGACACAGAGATAGAGTTGTAAACATAGGTCCTGCCACGGAGATAGTTCTTTCACAAACGGTGTTCTAGTCTCAGATATAACCCTAGTAAGGCAAGTGAACGGCTGAGCGACCTCGTTGAGTATTGATGAGTCTGGAGAATGAAACGAGCACTGCAAAGCTGCCGTAGTTCTAATGATTATACTAGCCTCAAAGTCTAGCTTCGCTTGGGATTGACTTGAGAATTCAGCGGTGAGATTATTTCTATGTAGTAAATTGCCTCCGTGCTAATTTAGACAATTTGTTGTGTGCTTTGATTTGAAGTGTTCCATCGGCAATCGTAATTTATTCTACGACTACAACTACTCCACCACCACCATTTCCACTTCCACCACTACTACTCCACCGCCTACTCCACCTACTACTACTACTACTACTACTACTACTACTACTACTACTACTACTACTACTACTACTACTACTACTACTACTACTACTACTACTACTACTACTACTGCTACTTCTAACAATAAAGATAATAATACTGATAATAATAATTATAATTGTAATATTTATAACAAAAATGATGACATCGAGGATTATAATAACATGCTACCAGTAACGTGCAGAGAATGTTTTCTAGAAACTTGTAGTGCGTACTCTTGGCAGATATTAAACCTCGAAAGATTATTTCTACTAGAACTTAGAAATTAGACGTTTCATTTTCGACAAGGTGTATGCCAATAAGTAGAATGTCAGTTTCCACGACCCACTCTTTGAAAAACAGACATCCTTTTCCATGTCAGTTTCAAGACATTGTTGATCTTAAGTAATTTATCTGTGTGGATGTTGATCATTATCATAAGCTCCACTCCTTAAAGTAATGTCTATAAACATGTATACCATTTGTAGACACAATTGTCATCGATAAATTTTAAATAACGAAGATTTTTTTGTGCCAAAAGTGTCTGAATATTATAATACTTACTGCGCTCTGTTAATTATGTAGAACAACCTATGGCCACACTAGACCTACTTTGCTGAGTGCAGTCGGTAAGGCAACGTGATGGAGAAGATCTCCAATGTCCGTGGTACTTCTGAGGAGAAACAGCTGGAATTAATCGATAAGTTCGCAGCACTCTCGCAAGATGGGCCTTATGAACCGTGAAACTGCTATCTCTCAACTGACGAGAACACGACGTCCATTGAAAATCGACCAATGCAATCCAGACAAGATATACATTTCGCGTTATATGAACGGAACACTCAATCCTTCTCTTTATATTCAAAGTCGGATTTCTGAATCCTGAGGAGTATCTGGAAATTGGTTCACAGTTCCCAACTCAAGTTCCCAAAGCATTTAAAAGCGCATCTAAACGATCACACGTCATTATGACTTGCAACTTAACTGTGTACAGACAGTGTCACCGAGCTTTTGAAGTAGCCTCACCATCTCCTCTGGGTACGATTGACGTTCTCCTTCCACGCATTTATTTTGCTTGGGAAATTTTGAAGTTGAAATGTTTAGTGTTTTGAATAATTATGCAGAAAACTACAAGCTTCTTAAATCTTAAATCATAATCGCCACTATCATCATCGTCGTCATCTTCATCATCACAGAGGCGTCCAGATAAGGGGAGGGGTCCGGAGGCAAATGTCTTCAATTTCAGGTAGGGGCTATTTTATGAGTCTTAGGAGGAATATCTTGCCTAGCTGACACTTTGTACCAAGGGGGGTTTGCCTTCGATTGACGCCCCTGCATCACCACATTATGCTTGAACTCTTTAGGGTTTCAAAGTAAGTAAATAAACGTTTGTTGGCCTATATTCTTTATTAAACCAGATGCCAAACAGCAATATGTTCGAGAAAAAATAATCTAGGAAAAATAGACAAATTGTAACGAAATAGGGTTACACTCCACTTCTGGGGTATCGATTTGTGACGAAATCGATCACACCTCACTTCTGAGTTCCAATTTGTTGCGTATCTCGATTCTACCCTACTTTGATGTCAGTTGTGGCAATTCTGGTTCACTTCCCCTTAATCCTCTGGTACACTCAGGAGGCCACAATGTTGTTTTGCCCAGGTCCGACTATCCGCGAGGTAAGTCTGGCTGGTTGGCGCAGATATGAGAAAGATTACCAATGTCAACGATATGAGCTCATTACAAATAACTTAGACTCAATTCCGACTGATTTGTCTTTATTTCTTCGATAAAATCCACAGTTATCGAACAGTTATTGCACAAAACGCTGTCTTCGCAACTACTACTACAACGACGACTTCTCTTTTTCCAACCTTCTTAACATTCCAACACACTGTAGCGAGACATTGTAGCGAGACATTGTAGCGAGCATTGTAGCGAGACATTGTAGCGAGACATTGTAGCGAGACGTTGTAGCGAGACATCAAAAACAATAATCGCTAACCAGCTAGGCAATTTTGCCACAAAACGTATGAGGTAAAATATCTAGTTAGTATATAGTGTGAATGTCAGTTGCGTAAATGATTATGTTCGATCACGGGATGCTTCTTATAACAAATACCAACGGCTCTCTCATCACTCAACCAACAATATGTTATGGCGCCATTCTTTCGTGTTTAAAGCCACTGTTAATTTCCAAAACATATTTGTTAGTTATTTAAATGAGCAATACATTTGATTAGTCTACATTGTTCTACAATCATCAACACGAACCTTATAATAGCGAAAATTGACATCGTTGTCCGTCCGCTGCCTCTGCCATCTCTCTACTCTCTCTTATTACTATATATATATATATATATATATATATATGTGTGTGTGTATATATATATATAATCATTATAGCTTTTATTATTACTATAATTATAATTATTGTATTATTATTACTCTACTATATTATTAATATCATTAGGCCTATTACGTTTTCCTCGAGGGCGCATATGATCCCTCTGGATTCAATAAATTAAGGAGGCGTTGTTCTGGAATGGTTAATCCTCGCAGATGGTTTATTGGTGGAGAAAGAGCTACAAAAAGCGACTGCGTTGAAGCGATGGACAACCATAGACAAGCGCTGATTATTACTGATAAATAAAACACATAATAGTCGCAGCCCTTAGTAATTTGAGTCACTTCCTTAACAAACGGTTGACACCGTCTTAAGACGGGACTTTGTTGTTTAAGGCCCAGAAACCATGAAAAAAGCACGATAAACTCTTTTATAATCAGCATAGAAAATGTTTGCAGACGACCAGGCAATGATGACGAGAAAGCGGAGAGTCAAGCAGTCTGAAAACAATATCAACCGAATATGGAATGAAAATAAGCTCTAACAAGCCTTGGTAGTATGATCCATTGATCCATTGATCCATTGATCCAATGAATAGATTGATGTACACGGTTGTAAACGAGCAGCTGAGTTGAGAAACATTGTTTCTGAGTAATTCGAAAGAGTGGGAAGCCAATAAAAACCGCGATGAACTGATCGAGATGAGAGACGACGACGAAGGAGCGCTTCAATGTAACCCTTGCTTTTGAAATGCTCCAAAGTCCATTACATCTATATTTCTCTCTTTTGTTTTTAACTGATACGGTCGTTCTAAACCATACACACATTTTCTCATCCATTAAGATTGATTGCTTAATTGATCGATTCGTTCAATGGCAAACTCGTATCAACAACAACTAACATAAGCTAAATGCATTTCTCACTCTCTATCACTATACGTTTCTCTTTCGCTGTCGTCCCTCATAGTATAAATGTAATAGATACAATCTAAATGTAACTTAAGCAGAGCCTCATTTGCGACAAAAGCCTTAAAATCTATTGGTACCCAACGGAAAATGAACATGAACCGTTGCTTTCGACTCCTTGTCGATAATACACCATTAGGTCCATATTACCCTACTCGTCGCATTCAATGTCCTCCAATCGTTTACTTTAATCAATACCCTCTTATATAAACTGTGCAGAAAACACCGATCGATGTAGACCTCTTAATACAGGTTCGGTTGCAGCCATCGATATCAGGCGCTGAGTTGACTTCCTCTCTTCATGTCTTTTGCCTCGCAACTTCACAATTCGTGTTGTCTCCCTTTCAGGCAGACCCGTCTGGGCCGTCTCACACTGCTTTCACCCACAGATCGCCTCTGGTCGCATTGTACCACTTACCAGCAACAGTAACAACAAAAACAGCATCAGGAACAACATTAACAGGAATAGAGCCTATTATTAAATGGACAATTTCTAGAGCGCCGTAACGCAGGCCATGCCGCTATAAGGGCGCTAAAAACATAACAGCAACAGCCACAGAAGCTGTATAGCTACGGCATTGATTGCGGATGGTATCCGGCCAGTAACCTCTGACCATCAACAACCCTACCATAAAAACCCGACCTACAACCTCTAGGAAAATAACCCCAGGCCAACTATAGTGCAACTAATGACACTACGAACATGGGAGCTGTGCAATCAACGGCGACTATAGCACTGTTATGTATTGTAATCATGTAATATTTAATTAAAATTGTAACTATTATTCGTTCATACGAACATGAGACTTGTAGGATACGACGAGAATATTTGAACCTAGTCTTTAAACCTACTGTATATATTTAACTATAATTATGGACTTCAGGTGCCAGGCCACCCAACCGTTTTCCTAATCGCTGCGCTAATGACTTCGTTAATTGGTTTAATTAATCAGACACTGCAGTGCAATACCTTATCAGCTCATCTGTCATAAGGGAAGACAGCGAAAGAGGAACGTATAGTGACAGAGAATGAGAGATTCATTTAGCTTAGTTTATTATTAGATTTAGTTTCACATTAGTTTTTCTTTTTTTCTTACGCATTGGCACATTATAGATGCTTTGCCTATTTTGGCAAATAACTTTAGCATACGTTCCGGATAGTTTACCCTTTAAAGGCTATTTTGGCACATGTTAGTATACGTTACGGACAGTTTACCTTTTAAAGACTATTTTGGCAAATGTTAGTATACGTTACGGATAGTTTACCTTTTAAAGACTATTTTGGCAAATGTTAGTATACGTTACGGATAGTTTACCTTTTAAAGACTATTTTGGCAAATGTTAGTATACGTTACGGATAGTTTACCTTTTAAAGACTATTTGACAAATGTTAGTATACGTTACGGATAGTTTACCTTTTAAACACTATTTTGGCAAATATTTCTTGTTTCATTTCTCTCTACGATGAAATCACAGGGGAATATTTGCACGGGGGATAATTTTAATAGGGAGGGAGGTTACAGGCTGGGGGTTATTTGCGTGGGTTAATGGCCGGGAGGTTATCGCCCAGGGTTTTGTTTAACCTAGAACCGTTGCGGATACAGCAGCGGCGGCAGCAGCAGCAGCAGCAGCAGCGGCAACAACAACAACAGAAATGACGTTTGCGCATCACGTGCTGCTATGGATTAACCTAACTACAGCAGAAACGAGAACGTATCGGAGAAGAGCTTTGTGAGGAAGGCGTGCTTTGGTGTTCCCGCGCAAATGTAAAGAAATAAGAACTTATTAGGTGCTTCGAGTCGCATATGTTACTTAAAATCTGATCGTATGCGCTGTGGAAGCAACATCCGTATGGATGTGTTTCAATCGCAACTGCCCGCGATAAAAAAAATTGACCAAAATACACAGTAATTAATTAATTAATTTAGATCTCATGCCAGACCGAGCCGAACTAAATTTGCCTTTCATTATTCGCAGAGCTGTATAGCAGATAGTCGCCTTGCACGGCTGCTACATGGTTAAATTTGACCTCTGTATTGGCCAACCTGTGAAAAATCCGTTTATTTTACGACTCTCGTGTGAGTTTGAAATAGTAATTGACAGATTAATTTTTTTATTGTAAGGGAAAAACGAATGACGTTGCCATCTGAGAATGCAGTGATTGAAATACTGATTTGAGGATACAATACAATACAACTAGACATTTATACCGCGCTTTGACAAGACAAGTCTTGCACAAAAGTGCACTGTGCTGCATTCTTAGTCATAGACCAGGGAGAATAAGTAGGTCTTCAGTTTTGTCTTGAATAATGTAACGGACGTGGCTTGACGGACTGTAATTGGGAGACTAATCCATTCTGTGGGTCCTGCGACTGAGAATGCTTGGTTCCCAAACTTCTTGTTGGTGTGAGGTATGATAAAGTCCCCCTGCATAGACGAACGGAGTCCTCTTGAGGTAGAGGCAGAGCATGACGCGACTATGGACGTCATGTACGAGGTGAAGGTTCTTTCAGACGTGAGTTTACAGATAAACGGGGCCTTAGGCGCAAACATTTTGGGGGCCCTCTGAATTTATACACTGAGTCTTAGGGGCCGTCTATAAAGGACGTCACGCGCCCATTGGAGGGGTCATACATCTGTGACGATTTGTGACGAAGGGGATGGAGTCTGAGATATATGACGTCATGTCATCACATAAAATATCGAAATACGCAACTTAATTTATTTTAAAATGCGCTTAGTTAATCAGTGAGCCAGCTTCTAGTGGCGAAAAGTCTCAAAACGCGCAGCCTTCGTTACCAACACAGCTAATCGAGCCGATTGATTCACAAAGCAATTATGAATTACCACTCTGCACTTGTCATGTGAATGCTCAGCTGCAAAAATAGACAATATAAATTATTGTATTTAAAATATTTCAGGCATGAAACATGTTATTTTGTATGAAAGTTTTCATTTATTCGGGGGTTCCTCACCGTCCCTGAGATGCTATTTTGTGTGAAATTATTTAATTCATTTGGGGGCCCCTGAGACGTTATTTTGTATTTATTTTTTCATCACTTGGGGGCCAGCCTGAGTTGTTATTTTGTATGAAATGTTTCCATTCATTTGGGGCCTCCCTGAGATGTCATCTGGTGTTTAATGTTTTCATTCGTTTGGGGCTCCCTGAGATGTTATTTTGTAGTTAATGTTTTCATCATTAGGGGCCCCCTGAGATTTAGGGGCCCTAGGCGCACGCCATGTGCGCCTATAGGTAAACGCGCCACTGGGTTCTGTTATGAATGTGGTACATGAGAAGGGAAATTTTGAAAGCAATGCGGGCATGGATGGGGAGCCAGTGTAGCTGTTGTAGGGATGGTGTGATGTGGTTGCGAGGAGCAAGACCTTTTATTTGGCGGGCCGCAGAGTGTAGGACTGATGATAGGGCGTGTAGTGTTGATGCAGGAAGCCCAGAGATGTAAAAGATGGCATCACATAAAGTGTCGTGACAGAGGGGTCGACGGACGAAATCAGAGCTAACCAGTGATGGCTTAGCCTTGAGCTAG
Source organism: Bimastos eiseni (assembly GCA_959347315.1). NCBI lineage: Eukaryota > Metazoa > Annelida > Clitellata > Crassiclitellata > Lumbricidae > Bimastos > Bimastos eiseni. The sequence goes on along the minus strand of OY365807.1, from coordinate 41,535,750 downwards.
AGCTTTGAGATCCAATGGAGCATTGATTCAGTCGACCATTTTCAGAAGCAACATCAGCTTAACATATTAGTAACGGAATGATGTGCAACAGCACTAATTTCGACACGAACACACAGCACTTTCAACTGATGGCCAACATATGAAACAATTAAACGCAATTGATGGTCTAGACTTTAGAAGGCGGTGTTCTAAACGTGGTACACGACCCAAGTATCCATTTTCAAGTTTGTATTGGAATGAAACAGGATATGGTCACGCCTGCACCCACCTATCGAGGCGCCGACGTAAGCCAGCGGGCATTGCCACCGCAGCAGCAGCAGCCGAGAGCAGCCGCTGGAGAAACGTTGCTTGGCTGAGAGAATCGTCTACCAAGCAATCGTTTGAGTCTCAAAGTCAGGTGCATACGATGTAGAAGACGACGATTATTCAATGCCATTCGTCAGGTGCAAATAAATCGCCAGAGCAACAGAATCACTGAAGAAATAGAATCATTGAAGAAACAGAATCATTGAAGGAACAGAATCATTGAAGGAACAGAATCATCGAAAGAACAGAATAATTACCCTATCCCATATTCAGAATCATTAAAGGAATAGAATCACTGAAGAAACAGAATCATTGAAGGAATAGAATCATGGAAGGAAAGAATCATTGAAGGAACAGAATCACTAAAGAAACAGAATCATTGAAGGAACAGACTCACTGAAGAAACAGAATCACTGAAAAACAGAATCAGTGAAGAAACAGAATCACTGAAGAAATAGAATCATGAAAGGAAAGAATCATGGAAGGGACAGAATAATTTCCCTATTGCATATTCAGAATCATTGAAGGAATAGAAGCACTGAAGAAATAGAACCATTGAAGGAATAGAATCACTGAAGGAACAGAATCACGGAAGAAACAGAATCATTAAAGGAACAGAATAATTTCTCTATTCCATATTCAGAATCAATGAAGGAATAGAATCACTGAAGAAATAGAATCATTGAAGGAATAGAATTATGGATGGAAAGAATCACTGAAGGAACAGAACCACTGAAGAAACAGAATCACTGAAGAAATAGAATCATTTAAGGAACAGAATCATTCAAGGAACTGAATCACTGAAAAAATGGAATCACGGAAGGAACAGAATCACTAAAAGAACAGAATCATTGAAGGAACAGAATCATTGAAGGAACAAAATCACAGAAGAAAAAGAATCACTGAAAAAATAGAATCATTTAAGGAACAAAATCCTTCAAGGAACAGAATCATTGAAAGAACAGAATAATTACTCTATTCCATATTCAGAATCATGGAAGGAATAGATTCACTGAAGAAATAGAATCATTGATGGAATAGAATCATGGAAGGAAAGAATCATTGAAGGAACAGAATCATTGAAGAAACAGAATCACTGAAGAAATAGAATCATTTAAGGAACAGAATCATTCAAGGAACTGAATCACTGAAAAAACAGAATCACGGAAGGTACAAAATAATTGAAGGAACAGAATCCTTGAAGAAACAAAATCATTGAAGCAACAGAATCATTGAAGGAACAGAATCAATGAAGGAATATAATCATGATGGGAACAGAATCACAAAAAGAACAGAATCACGGAAGGAACGTAATCACTGAAGAAACAGAATCACTTAAGAATAAGAATCTTGGAAGGAACAGAATCATTCAAGGAACTGAATTACGGCAGGAACATAATCATTGAAGGAACAGAATCACTGAAGAAATAGAATCATTTAAGAAACCGAATCATTCAAGGAACTGAATTGCTGAAGAAATGAAATCATGGAAGAAACAGAATCACGAAAAGAACGTACTCATTGAAGGAACAGAATCACTGAAGAAACAGAATCACTGGAGAAATAGAATCTTGGAAGGAACAGAATCTCTTTCGTAACTGAATCACGGAAGGAGCAGAATCGTTGAAAGAACAGAATCACTGAAGAAATAGAATCACAGAAGGAAAGAATCATTGAAGGAACTGAATCATTGATGGAACATAATCACTGAAGAAACAGAATCAATGAAGAAATAGAATCATGGAAGGAACAGAATCATTGAAGGAACAGAATCACGGAAGGAACAGAATCATTGAAGGAACAGATTCACTGAAGAAATAGAATTATGGAAGGAACAGAATCACTAAAGGATCAGAATCTTTGAAGATACAGAATCATTGAAGAAACAGAATTATTGAAGGAACAGAATCACTGAAGAAATAGAATCTTGGAAGGAAAAGAATCACTAAAAGAACAGAATCACGGAAGGAACAGAATCATTGATGGAACAGAATCACTGAAGAAATAGAATCATGAAAGGAACGGAATCACTAAAAGAACAGATTCACGGAAGGAACAGAATCATTGAAGGAACGGAATCACGGAAGGAACAGAATCATTGAAGGAACAGATTCACTGAAGAAATAGAATCATGGAAGGAACAGAATCACTAAAGGATCAGAATCTCTGAAGAAACAGAATCATTGAAGAAACAGAATCATTGAAGGGACAGAATCACTGAAGAAACAGAATCTTGGAAGGAAAAGAATCACTAAAAGAACAGAATCATGGGAGGAACAGAATCATTGATGGAACAGAATCATTGATGGAACAGAATCATTGAAGAAACAGAATCACTGACGAAATAGAATCATGAAAGGAACGTAATCACTAAAAGAACAGATTCACGGAAGGAACAGAATCATTGAAGGAACAGAATCACTGAAAAAATAGAATCATGGAAGAAAAGAATCATTGAAGTAACAGAATCACTGAAGAAACAGAATCACTGCAGAGACAGAATCACTGATGGAATCGAATCATGGAAGGAAAGAATCATTGAAGGAACAGTATCACTGAAGTAGCAGAATCACTGATGGATAAAATAATCGAAAGAATAGGGTCATTAAATGGAATCAATGGTATTGGGCTGCATTTGAAATATCCTTTTATTTGCTACGCTATCAATATTTCTTGGAAAGAAACTTTTATCGGTACATTTGTTGGTGTAGAGTTGCCATTAACCGTCAAAAAGAAAATCTGATAAAACTGAAGTTGACGAACGAAATGACACAATGAATAATTAGAATTAGGACTCATCAAACTGGCGGCCGGGTGACCCGGCCTTCCTGTCTACTACAGACTTCTAATAAACAATTTGCACTGTTAATAATATCAATCTGTCACTCACGCTCTAGCAATCCTTTTAGACTTCTCCATCTCAGCATCTTTTATTTAGTCATCTCCGTCCATCACCCTAGACATTGTTCCAAAACATAGTCTCACTTATCTAGGTATAATATTAGGGACTCGGATCCTGACCCATGTGGTCCTCCGCTTTCCAATATTTTCGTCTTAGTGGAACCCTCATCCACTTGCATCTCTCCTCAGTCCTCAGTCTTCTTCTCTCTGTAAGGGGTCATATAGAAAACGGATTAAGGTTAGAGTGGAATCTACATTCGCAAAGAAATTGATAATTATTGGATAATCTTCTTCAGATTGCATCTATTATAGACATAATGTACTTGATTGGCAGCTGACAGTCATTGAAATTGTCGAACGACTTACACCAATGTCCAATTGCATGAATTGACTGTACACAAACCGCACAGCAAGGACACTTTTCGTATTTCCAATAACCCAGATGCACATGGAATTATTTTCTACAACAGCAATAGGCATACATGTCGCAGATCTTCTAACAGAATTGACTTCCATGGGTACCCTGGGTGCCTCGCCATCCCTCTGGCACAGTACAATATAACTCTCGTTGATTGCTAAGACCCTTTGCCACTCATTATTTTTGTACAACTTTACGCCTCTGGTCAAAGTTATGTCTAGACAAGTCTCGCTGACTCGAAAAGTCAGCCTATGTGTCTCTCTCTTTCTCTTCCGTCAGGTGTGTTCCGACGATGAGGTTTTTACACGATGGGTCCATTTCTGTCTGTCTCTGATTGTATCCTGTTCTCTGGCTGTTCTCATGTCCATCTTATTTCCTTCCAGATCTTGTCTCACATTTTCCATCCATGGCTTTGTCTGTCTTCTTCGACTCCGTGTTCCCTCCACGTGGCAATATAACGCCATTGCTGATAACCTCTTACAATCCATTCGTGTTACATGATCAAACCATGTCAGTCTTCTTTTCTGGTCTACCGTTGTTTCTCTCTGTCCCAGTTCAATCCAGGTTACCTCATTGCGAAGCCTGTCCCATCTAGTCCTCCCGGTATTCTCCTTGGCCAGCTCACTTCTGCCACAAGGCTCCTTCACTGTGCTCCTCAACTTATGTCAGATGTATCATATACAGAGTTTGACAGCTAACATTGGCAAAATTTGGCTGTGCTCGAACTCAGTTACATGTAAATGCGTGAGCTATAAACGTCATTAACTACATTCTATTGTAATGTATCTGATCATTTATATAGAGCCATATCCAAAATGAGTCATTTAGAATTGCACTCCAAGCACATTTTATCCCTAACGAATAAGGTGAGAGAAGGAAATAGAAATGCAAACTGAGGATATGGTGAAGCTGACAGTACAACTATTAATGGATTTCTTTATGTGGAATCTCATTGTTAGCAAAACTATTCAGTTGTATTTTAATTAAATAAATTAATATAATATTTAAAGAATTTATCTCTTTGCTTGTATAAAAGTTACATTGCAAGTCTGCGATTGAAAAGGCAAATAATTCAAAACTTTGGACAGTCGCCGACACAGTTTAGCCTGATGCTAGCTTCTTTTAGCTGTGAGTTTGTATGTCAGAGTATATTTCAACCATCATACTGGCAAACAAGTTCATCTGACAAACTATTAAAGTCACTTTCTTATGTGTAACAGCAATTTGCTGCTAGAGCGTTCTGATTGTAAACTGTACACATTTTTATGTTAATGTCTGATCCTTCAACGTCAGTTTTTTACAATTTTGCTTCGCGCACACAGAAGGTTAAAGACACACTGTAGGTAGGTCACAGTCATGTTAGATTGAGTGAATTGTGAATTTAGGCGTCACTGCAACCACGTGCTTGATTGCGTCATGCTTGCTTTTATTGTGGCTAAAACAGGCTTGTCATGGATCACTGATGACGTCGACATGACGAAACCTGTACGTCAGCATCGACGGTGGTAAATTGGATATTAATGACGCCATTGTCTGGCTTCTTCGTCACAGTACGTCATGTTCAGCGGTGACGACATCTGCTCGCTGCTGCAGACACTCTACGACGACGACCGATCGCGTTGGCTTGGTTACGACGAAGAAGCGAACGTCACCGTGGTAACCGTGACGCCAACCAATGACTCGACCGTGGAAGGGAGGCGAGGCAGCAGTCCTCCGAGCGTGCTCGATGACGTCAAGTTCTACCTGGCAGGAGTGGCCAATCCGATGGTCTGTGCCTTCGGACTGATCGGAAACATCTTCAATGTGCTCGTGCTGTCGAGGCGACGTATGAAAGCAACGATGCAGAACGCCGTTGAGCAGTCAGCCCACACGGGTCTCATCGCCCTCGCTGTCTCCGATGCGCTGTACTGCGCCACTGGGCTCCTCACTGGGCTCCTCAGCCGATCACAGACTGCTTTCGCCGAACGCAGCATCTGGCTCTATTCCAAGATCTACGGTCCGTACCTGCAGAACACATTCATGCACACTGGGACCTGGCTAACAGTCATCATGGCCGCCGGGCGCTACACGGCCATCTGCCGACCGATCGAAGCACGCTACCTGTTGAGTACAAACTGTACTCGGACGGCGGTCGCTGTGACCTTCGTGGTCTGGTCAGTGTTGGAACTGCCCATTCTCTGGACATACCAGGTCGTCGTGCTTGACTGTCCACCGTCTGATGTCATCTTCCTACTCGACCAAGGACCGTTCGTCGTCAACGGACGATTGAAAACGGCCTTCACCTACGTCTGGGCTCTGCTCGGATTCCTACTTCCGGTCCTTCTGCTCGCCTACTGCAACGTTCATCTCGTTCGAGCGCTGCGCGAGTCCAACAACATCCGGCGCCTGTACCACGTGAGTGCACGAGTGACGTCATGCGGCAGTCGCGTCACGCCGACACTCGTCGCCATCGTCTGCATGTTCCTCGTTCTCGTCTGTCCGTCGGAGCTGCTCCAGTTCTACTATTACGCCGCTCACCCTAACAACGTCGAAATCGTGACTACAGCCATCGTCACCACCAACGTTCTTCAGACGGTCAACTTCGCCTTCAACTTCGTCCTCTACTGCATCGTAAACGCACACTTCCGTGAGACGTGGAAGGAACTTATTTACTGCACTGCCATAGCAGGATGCCAGTCTCCTGCCGTGACAGACAAGGAACCAGCGGATGTCGTCGCTCGACAGTGTCGCAATTCGTCCGCATCGAGTGCGGCTGCGGTCGTTGCCGCTCTCAACAGATGCACCGTTAAGACGCCACCTACCGTTGAGACTGCGATGTAGGCTCCAACTCAAACAGATCGTACTATGACACGAAATGACTCCAGCTCTTCTTCTGACGTTCATCGATCGATACGACGATCAGACAATCAGATCGATCACCCAATAGATCGATAAATAAATTTGCTTTTCAATAAGTCGTTCAATCAATCAGTCAATAAATCAAATCAAATCTATCATGCGTTAACTCACATTTCATGCAGTAATCTATCATGCAGTTAAGTGAGTCCGTTAATCAATTGATCAGGTAACAGATAAATTCACAATTCACTCAATCTACCTACCTACAAACCCATTCCATTACCAGGTCGTTGCTCGCTTAGACCTACCTAATCGTCCGCTCTACACATAAAAGTGGATGGCTGTCTCACTCTATCTGTCTGTCTGTCGGTATGTATGTATGCATGTATGTATGTATGTATGTATTTATGTAAGCATGTTTGTATGTATGTATGTATGTATGTGTGTATGTGCGTATGTGTGTATGTATGCATGTATGTATGTATGTATGTATGTATGTATGTATGTATGTATGTTTGTATGTATGTATATGTATGTATGTATGTATGTATGTATGTATGTTTGTATGTATGTATATGTATGTATGTATGTATATGTATGCATGTATGTGTGTATGTGCGTATGTGTGTATGTATGTATGTATGTATGTATGTATGTATGTATGTATGTTTGTATGTATGTATATGTATGTATGTATGTATGTATGTATGTATGTATGTATGTATGTATGTATGTATGTTTGTATGTATGTATATGTATGTATGTATGTATGTATGTATGTATGTATGTATGTATGTATGTATGTATGTATGCATGTATGTATGTATGTATGTATGTATGTATGTATGCATGTATGTATGTCTGCTTTGTATCTGTCAATTTTCATTTAATTAAATCAGTAGAATACAGATGTTAATAATTTTATTAACGATAGTTTACTTAAAATAAAAATTTTCAATGCATTGCAATACAATCTCTTATATTAATTAAAGTGAGTAGATTCATGTAACGCAGGGCTTCTCAATTGGACGTAGGATCGCCTTAGTTGCTCGGTTGCACTATCCTCGACTCTATGAGAACAAAAGAACAGTCGTTCAAGGAGATGGAAGTGGACAGTTCGGCGAGCAGGAGGCCGAGGAGGCTGACGGAAGTGGCCCAGTAGCTGTACTGGACGCCAGGGCTGACATAGGTAACGAGGCGGAAGGTGTCGGTCAGGAGGGTAGCAGCGACTGCGCACGAGAAGCCAAGCAGGCCGAGACTGACGACCAACAGACTGCGCAGCTGGGAGACTCGGTCACGCATTCGCTGGATCTCTTCTGCCAAGGCATTCGCCAGAGGGCGATTCACTTCAGCCGATGACATTATTATTCTCCAGGTGGCGCTGAGGTTGAACGATTGCCGGTCTCTCTCATCTATTGATTGCTGGTTGAACGAATTTCAATGGTTTTCCCACATAATGATGAATCCTGTTTGCTGAGATGCTCTCAGATCCCAGTTAGTACGTCATTAGCTTTTCTGAAACAAAGATGGCTGTACGTTGAGATTACGATTATAGATAGCCAGTAGATGACAGACTATAAGGATGACTCAACAGTGTAACTTTTCCTACTAGACGCGAAAAATGTTCAAGTACATTACTCTATATATAACGCGCTGGTTTAAAAATAAATATAAATAATAATAATGATAATGATGATGATGATAATAGAAATAATAATAACAACAATAATAACAACAACAGCAGCAACAACAATAATAACAAAAATAATGGATCTAATTTAGCCAACGCCACCGCCTGACTAGTCAGCCTTTACGAGGACACGAGAATCGAAATCTGTACATCAGCTCTACACGCCATCCTTACTCAACGCGCCCCTCTACACCACAGTACCCCATCACTATATAACGGATCTCCTCTGCTGATGCTGAAACAGCTGAAGATGGTGATGACGATAATTAGGTTACGATGAATATATTTATATAAGTAATGTAATGTAATCAAACATTTGTATAACGACGCTCAAAATCAGCTGCGCTCTCAGCGGGCGTCTGTGATTGGACCAGAGAAGAGGTAAGTCTTAAGGCGTCTCCGGAACAGGAAGGGTGACAGTACTACTTATTCCAGGCGCATGCATACCGCTATAGGCCTACAAATACAATTCTGGTTAACCTTGATCTGGGGTCTGCTGAGCACTGCAAAGTAAATTGCCAAAAACCAAATAAATCATTATTTACAATACAGACTTTAAACAAGTAGGCAACTGAACCGCTCATAAAATATCTACGCGAAAATTCTGTTTACCAAATAGGTTAATATTTATCTGAAACATATAAAAAAAGTATATAAGCTGATGCTCGTACCAATCTGTCGTTTGCTGGACGTAAAAACCTACACCAGAGAACTACATTTAGAACTGATAAAAGTTGGACTTGAACGTTAGTTAATTTTTTTAATTTATTAAAATCACAAAATGAAATTGGCTACATGTATATAAGGTGAAATAAGCATATATTTATATATATACATACACATAATTTTTAATACATATATTACTGGCTTCATTGTTTATTTTATCCTTGTGACGTCATAATTGAGTCATCAGCCTACTGCCAACCACAGAATCATGCGATATTATTATTGCTTGAGCGATGTCGTTGTTGCAGTTCAACGACACTTTGTGATAATAAAGATCGTTAGCGTCACCCTCCTCCTTTATCCAGGCTTGGGACTGGCACTGCCTGATGAGTTCTTGCAGCGGAGGAGTTTTATTTGAGCGATATCTTCAGTCGATCCTTAAGTAGCTAGTTGAACACTGCAAAAACTTACTTAGCAATGGACAAATAAGTTAGGCGTCAAAACATTCAAATATTTTATAATGTTATATAGTTAGTTCTAAAAGTGTTTACAAAAATTAAGCCCATTGTAAAAGACGTGACTGTTTTGAATCTTAACCTATTTATTCCTTACTACGTAAGTTTTATAAGTGTTTAAGCCCATTGTTACAGACGAACCACATTGGCTTCTTTATAGGAGCTACTTTATTTGGGGCTATTTTGTCAGAGGTTGTTTTGTCGGGGCTATTTTGTCGGGTCACGACACACGACGAATGGCTCTTCTATATTCTCCTTGTGCCATGACGAATTTCCGGACGTGCGTCATCTTCCACCAGCGAGGGACTACTAGTTGATATCATCCCGTATCTGCGAACGCTGTCGACAATCGTCGTTTTACCCTATCGCCGCAACTTGATTCAGAGACTCTGGACTTCCATGCCATCAGTCAGCTCTCGACTGGAAACCGTTGGTTCCACGCTTGTGCGTGGGCCAACCACTGATTACTTTTTCAACTTATTGTTCATTTATTTGCATACTGAGGTATTTTTTTCGTTCATAATGACATTTATCATCATAATTGTTTGACGTTCGCAGAGAGCGACACTGAGAAGATATCTTGAAGGGGCGCTATATAAATTTTCGATTATATTATATTACGTCACATTATATTAAAATTTAAATACATGGGCGCATAACCACACAGACTTATAAGTAGTATTGTTCATTAGCAGATTCTACATCGCTGGTGATTACCGATGATGCAGAAAACATCAATCGATGGCGCACCAAGAGAAAGTCATTGTTTCAGGTCGACGTTCAATAGATTATGCAGCAACTGTCGTATTTTTAGAAAAACGGAGGCCATGCAGTGGACGTTTATAAGTACCTGTATACAAGAAGTAGTCAGTTAGGCCTACTCTGTATACATGTGTCCATGAATCACCTATAGTATACTTTCAGGCTTAGTATACAATGGAATAGGACTGTGTGTGAATTTTCCATCCACTTTCTCATAGCAGAAACCTCGTCATAAGCACATCAGAAAACAAGTTAGTAACTAAATAAAGTAAATAACTATGTGAATTGTAGTACAATTGATGAGTAAGTAAAGCATTTGTCAGCACGTTATAATTATATGTTAATCGGCGGATCGAAGAATCGAGCGCACAAATAGATAAAGCTGAGACCTTTGTTAACAAGCGATGCTCAGATCAAATGTTGTCACATTTTTGTTGTTGTCCTCGTCATCATCATTTTAGTTTTGTCGTCGTTACAATCAGAATCAGCCTCAACAAAGTCACAGTTCTTTTTATCAGTCATCATATTCAATATAACAGCATCGCTTCGTTGTTATTTCAGTCCGTCATCATTCAACGCCATAATCACAAGTACAGATATCGAAATGATAACTGCTTTCGCTCCTAATCTTCCCTCTTCCTCCTCATCCTCTTCCTCCTCCTCCTCTTTCTCATCGTCCTATTTCTCCTCTCTCCTCCTCATATTCCTCGTTCTTTTCCTCCTCTTTCTCCTCTTTTTTCTTCTCCCATCGCCATCGTCATCACCAACAACACCAACTGCATCATCATCATCATCATCATCGTCGTCGTCTTAGTCAGTGACATCATCGTCATCATGAGTACGTGTATGGTCCGAAGGCTGACGTCATGTGAGCTGCTGCTGCCGCTGCGTGATGGCTCAGTGCCTGGTGACTATGATGATGATGATGGTAGATGTTCGACCCAGGTGGAGCTGGCCAGTAACCGGGAGCGGACGGTAAGAAGCCGCTGCTTGGACCTGTCGGTGAACCAGGGTGAGTCTTGATATTTACAAATCCAAGGTTTGCTGCTGCGTTGTGCGTGTAGGCCTGATGTGAATAGAATAGATCGGTGGGCGTCGGACCCTGTGAGTGGTACTTGTAGGTGGCCCCCGTCTCTACTCCAGCCGCGGCCACGGCTGTCGTCGGTTGAATGGCCTGAGCCAATCCAGCGAAGTCAAACTTGTAAGCGTAGCGTTTTCCGTGAACCTTCGTCATGATGTTCTTGTCGTAGTAGTAGCGAAGGGCGCGGCTCAGTTTATCGTAGTTCATATTGGGCTTGCTCTTCCGTTCGCCCCATCGACGGGCCACTTCGTCTGGATCAACGAGCTTGAACTCTCCGTTCGTGCCTTCCCAACTGATGCAGCTGATGTTCGATCCGTCGGATAGAAGCTCAAGCAGGAACTGCCATAACTGGATCTGCCCACTGCCTTTAGCACCCACACACAAACACACAGCAAACTATACAACCAGTTAAATTGCAAAATGGTGTAATAATATTCAATATTTTCGAGTTTAGTTAAGTTTTAGGTACTAAAAGAATCGACTTTTCGATTATCGTTTGACGCAAAAATTCAGTTATAGAATTTGGTATGCCTGTTGTTGCTATTTGAGCATTTTTCATTGGAAGCTTTTTTGGATATTCAATTTGACTTTGATTGAGCGAATTTCTAGGATGCTTCAGAGTGTGTAGCTGTTGATAATTTCAAGGTAAATAGTCTATTAGCAATCAAATTAACTCTACCTACATTGGTGTGGTATATTTGGCAGTTGACCAATTTTCAATTAATTAGCTACTTTGGGCGATTTACACTGCTTGATAGCTTGCAGTTTACCCGTCTTCAGACATCCAATAAGTTTGGTTGGTTGAAGCGGAACACACGACTAGGATTATTTCGTCGACACCGTCCCGAGTTTGCGATCGGCGTCGACAGTTGTCGCTCTGCTCATCGACTCAACTTGGCCCAGAGTATCTGAACATCCATTTCATCTGTCAGCTGTCGACGGGAATCTGTTGGTTGATTCCACACTTGTGAGTGGGCCCACTACCGAAGACTGCTTTCAGCTTACTGTGCATAGTTGCACTAATAGACGTTTTACTTGTTCACTGTGACAGTTAACACAATTAACGCCAACACGGGGAGCGCCTCTGAGTAGATATCTTCAAGAGGCTCTATATAAAATTATAGATGATTGATTGCATTGCATTACAATCCGAAAACACATTGGTCTCGAGTTCAACGCTCAATAACTAACTCTGCTTATAAGCGTAAGTCTACTGGTCTTACAGCCAAGCTTCGTTGGGCATTGAATTCTGAATTGAGCGGGAGCGAAAATCCTTCCCTGAAATTCTTCCCGATCACAAGTATTCCATTTTACGAGCGCTCCGACTGAGCCCGTAGTTATATAACAAACGCGCCTGATTCGAATAATGAAATTAGTACGGCCTTCAGAGAATTGAAAATTCGAATTCAAGCGGCAGTTGTAATAGTAATTTTTTTAATCTAATTTTGACGAATTCTGCATTTCTAACAAAAGTGTCCAATTAATTATCGAAATTCAAAGTAAATCGGCTGCTGAAAGTTATCACGTTCGCCTAGAAATTTACGCAAGGACGTTTGTAAAACTTTCACATTGCTAGAGCGTTATATTCGTGAGCATTTCTTGTGATAAAGAGAATAATTCCGCCTCATAATTTAGATACTACACGAAGACGTTTGTGCCAGCGACACACGCAGACGCACACACACAGTGTCAGGTATTTATGTTAATATCAATCATGTCAATATCGGTCATGTCAATAGCTGCAATTTCAATAGCCTTCAAGTCAGTAGCCATCATGTCAATATCCAGTGTGTCAGAAACCATCATATTAGTAGCCATCATGTCAACAGTCAATATTCAACCAATAGCAGCCTAAAACTGGCTGAATGCAGGTAACAAAGGTGCGTCTGAAATCAGCGACATATGAGCAGCTATCACATGAAATCATTGGATTACATTACAGTGATTACACGAAAGTGAAGCACAAAGTTACAGTTACCACAAGGTTGTAATCACAGCACAGTCTGATGGGTTTCAGAAGCGTCATCATTGGAAACAACGACGACTGTATACGACGACGTAATCAAGCGTGACAATGGAAGGCCGCCTTGCGGTGATTACCGGTGCATCGATTAGACAATAACACGGACGGTTGGTTCTCGGGCGACCATCAATCACTTGCGGATTTGCTGAAGGTAGGCAGCTGACAATGCGTATCAAAGAGTACGGGCATCGATTGAACGCAGCCACAATGCAGTGGCTAATGCAACGCCATAGACGAACAAACACCGGTCGTTCATAGTCAGTGTTCGTCTGGCCATTACGCTCCCTTTGTCTTCCAATGGTCGCCGGCGTTGGTAGTCGCGTCGTCCAACGCGTACACCGTAACTGCCACACAAAACCCACCAACAACACTGGGCTCGAATTCTGACAGAGCGCTGTCGATATCTGTTAACCGCTGTCGTTGTTCTACAGAAGATTTATGCCCAGCGCTCGCCAAAAAACACACTAAAGGCGCATTCGCTGCGCACAGCGTTAGGCTGAGGCCATCGACCGCAAGACAGCGCTGAGTCCGCAGACCGGAACTGCTGTGCATACGGAACCGATTAAGGTCCGGCGCTCGGATGACATGCGCGCCAACAATGACGTCATTGTTCGGCGACACAATGGCGGTCTCGGTCCATTTAACGGTCCACGTTATTCGATTGGCCTTTGTGAGTGGGACAATGCGGTGGCTCGCAGCTCGCCCGCATCTCCTGTAGTGCACCATCAACAGCCATCAAATGCATGCAACCAAACAAACAAACACGCCTCCCTGCAACACCAACGCACAGTCTCTAGTTAGTGTGGCTCAGAGACACAAAAGTCTCGTTATAAGACCCGCCGCCATCTTCGACTCGGTAACCCCATGCAAAATATGACGGGTTGTTGAACACCGTGGTTATACAGCTCATAATTTGGATCATTTCAGCCGTAATTGCGTCTACTGCACAACAGTGACTGTTGATATGCCAGACATTACGAGCGATGGTGTAAATCTAACCTAATGATTCTACAGCGCGGATTGTGTGGTTCGTTTGAGATTCGGTTGACATCAACCGGACATGATCCTACGCTTCAATGCACATGTGTCGCATCTAATGCGCGGAACACTTTCCGATAACAATGGAATGCACACGTGTTGATCCCTCTGGGACCAACTGCCTCTTAGAACCTACTTAGCATTGGTTAAAATACCTGAACAAACACGTAAAGCGTATCGTAGCTGATAGTTTATAAGGCCCGTCTCACCGTACAGGCCATTCAGGGGCAGTCTTGGCGTGAAAGACTCGACAGATCCGGGCGATATGATTTGAATTAACAGCGTCTTTGACTATTAAATCGGGAAATCGTTTTTGACCGGTCACTTCTCTCTGGCTTTGCGATCTTCCCAATTAGCCTCTGTCTGTCGGCTGCCAACTTTCAATCTGCTTCTTAATGTTGGCCTCTGCTGCGCCATCTTCCTGCTTTCGATCGAACGTCCGAAAGACCTTTGTGACTGTTTTCCACTTTCATCAGCGTATTAGTCTCTCCCTCCTCCTCCTGCTCCTCCTCCGCTCTCCATTTAGACTGAACCTTTCAATGACTTGATTGATATAGCTCCAGTGTTCTGTCATGTACTGCATGCATTGATACAGTATCTGTGGCTGACCACAATGGAGGGGAGAGACAAAAACACGCAGCAGGGAGATGCATCGTGATGGATTTACTGCTGAACTATTGAGTTAACTAAGAGTTACTTTACCGCTTCCTCCTATATAAATCACCTAAGAGTTATACAGTGTACTTTGCGCTTCATCCTGTATTCACATATCACATACTTTCAATTATTGCGTCGTTGTAGATCGCAGTTGCTTCTGTGACAACACCTCAACGAGGTTGTGCCTCAACGTCATAAAAACGCAATTGTATCAATGGGTTGTTGATGGTTCGACTGCTGACAGTACCTTTTGTTGTTTCCGTAGAGACTTAGAGGAATAATCTAGAAGCACATTGTTGCTAATGTTCGTCCTTGCAATGAGTCGCAATATCGATATAGAGATCGGTTCACCCACGACTACCAACTGACGCTAAAGAATTCTAAATCAAATGACTACAGTTGTGGAAGAAGTTAATGAGACAACGACCGATTTCCTGCACAATATTCATCCGCTTACCTTGCGGTCTCCATTGCGAATGAAGACTATCATGCATTCCAGCAGACTTTGCCAAGGACAGCGCACTGTGAGGGTAGCCTTCAAATGACAAAAACATCAAAACATTGAACAAACATACTAAAAAATTTAATAAGACGCGTACGAATGGAACCTATTAATAATTAGCCATTCAGTTTAAAATTCTATTTCTTTCATAATGAGTTTTTGGGTCGAGCCACGCGTTGCTTCTCATTGCAAAAAACAGTCGGCTATTATACCTTAGTTAAAACTATAAGCCTTATTGAAAAAGTTGCTTAATTACTTTTTAACTATAGTTATTAACAAATGTAGTTCTAAGTATGCCTGTCAACTACCTGAGCGTACTAATAGCTAAGTCTTAGTAATTAGTCAAAAGTGTTCATCTGTGTGGCTGTATACGCACAGGTATGTGATGAATGCATATATGTATATAAGTGCCTCTATATATTTGTGTAAAAATATGCATGCATGTTTGCAATTGGACGCTTAGTCGCTTATCATAGCGCTTTAGGATTTCAGTAAAATTGCTGCCTAGAGGGCACAAGAAGGACAGATCTTACCTTGACAACTTTGTGGACTTGGCTGCGGCGTCCAAGGAGGCTTCGTGTAGGCATCTGCAATTAATTAACGATGTTAAAGATGAATTAAAATCCGAAATCAAAGCTCATCCGTACAAGAATATACTTAACACAAGCCTACGTTGGTTTTTCGATTCAATTAGACTAGAATACATCATAGTATACATATGCACCGGTATATAATTGATCTATGGAGTATTGAGTATATAATTATATATATAGTCCTATATTTCGTTAAGTCGTAGTCCTGTATGAAGATTGGCTTCGGTCTCAGTTACAATCACCAACCAGCATCAATGTTTCCTCTAATAGGATTTGATGCAAGCTACCGACAAAAATTTCACACAGTTAAGTTAACTCGCCATAAGTTCGGATCGTATCTTAAGTATGTCCGACTGGTTTTAGAATTTAGAACGCGTGGTTCATTTATTACTAATTATGTGGAAGTAAAGGGTTAACATCATCTGAACTTTCCAGCCTCTGAGCAAACGCATGTCAAACGTCACATGTGCATGTGTGATACGCATGCGTGGAAGCAGCGTGTCTCCAGCCTGTCATTGTGACTCTCGTTGTGACGGGTTGAGTGCATGACCTGTCCGTGATTATCCGCATCCAACACTTGTCGGGAGCACCAAACGGTCTATAGTGTATACGCCTATAAGCTTACATAATGTCAAATTGGAAAGCTTCCTTATACAGTACCAACCCGGCAACCCCCGTTGACATCTATGCTTCGTGGGACACTCATTAATAGGCAAAGTTCATATTAAGGTAGACATTTTTAAATGTATATATATGCAAATATATTTATATTTATCTAATATCCTAGGTCATTGGCTTATTTTAGCGTATAAAGAATTATTTTCAAGCACATGGAAAGCTATACCACAGCAGCCCAACTTGCATCTTCTTAATTAGCTTAAGATGCTAGCTGTACAAAAACAGATGCATATAAAACATTATTATGGGCCGATCAAATGATTAATTTAATTAATATGATTTAAATTTTTAATCCGAGGCAAGTGCAATCCAAGGAGTAGCTGATATGAGTACTCAGTATATAATAATATTATACATATATAATAAATAAATAGTAATAATAGTAATAATAATAATATTAATAATAATAATAATATTAATAATAACAATGATAATAATAATAATAATAATATTAATAAAAATAATAATAATAATAACAATACTAATAATAATAATATTAATAACAATAATAATAAAAATAATAATAATAAAAATAATTTAAAAAAAAAAAAAAAATAATAATAATAATAATAATAATAATAATGTGGCCATCGAGACCCTTGGCCCTCTGAACCCTTCTGCTTCGGATTTCATCAATGAAATTGGCAGCCGTATCTCTTCTATTAGTGGTGATAAGCGCGAGTCAATCTTCCTTTTCCAACGTCTGTCTATCACCATACAGCGGTACAATCTTGTCGCATTTAAGGGTACCTTCTCTTCAAGCTCTGATGACGAGGCCTGACCCTCAGACAATTTCGCATCATATAATAATCTCTAAGTCCCTGGGGAATGAAGTACCTCAGGGCAAAAAATAATAATAATAAGACGGGGCCTGACCCTCCGGACAACTATTTTAATAATAATTTATAAGTCCTGGGAAAGTGAAGTACCTCAGGGCATAAAAAAGTAATGTTTAAAATATCGTATTTATCATTACTATCGTTATTATTATTATTTGTATTTGTACTTGCATCATCATCATCATCGTCGTCGTCCTCCTCGTCATCATCATAATCATTATTGTATTCCATTATTACACAGGAAAGGTCATTACATCAGAAACTAAGTCGCGAGACTTTCTTTAATTTGCTGTAGGTCCCTATGAAATTCTGAGAGATTCGAGAGTCATGAATATATTACACTACTCAATGTATCCATATTATTAATTTGATGCACCTGCATGTGTGTGGTAAAGATCATCTATGTCTTCTTGCGAACCATTGGCCCTAGAAGTGGTTAAAAGTTTTCTGGGCTGACCTCATGCAGATAAGCACACAATTAAGGTGGAATGTGGATACATTCATATGTTATATCACTGTTATCACAGTGTTATTTACATGGTTTATGCCCTTTATATACAACTATTATTAGCTATACATCTAACTTAAATCAGTTAAAATTCAAGCTGCTGTAGATTGCCGCATTTTAAAATTGTTGCTATTGAATACACCCACTTCCGTTTAAAAGACTCGTGACTGCTCTGTGTATAGCCTTATAGGGGTACGGAATGTCTCTGACTAGAACCCAGAACAACTGCCAGCGGGCCAAGGCCGTACACTTGTGAGTTCAGTTTACGGTGAGACCTACCTGCGGAAAACATCATTCCAGAAAACTGAAATGAACAGGGAGTTCTGTAGAAGTCGGTCGGTGGCTTCTGTGCCAATCCTCTCATGGCTGACTTCATCGATCGCCAATCCATTTCTATTGATAAGAAATCTTTGATATAATTCAAAGATATTTTAAATTCCTCCTCGCTCTGCAGACTGATTAACACCGACGAAACACCAGTCTCGATTTTAAATTCACCCTTAAACGGTGACTACTGGATTAGACGCAAGTTATCGCTTTTCTTTATACACAGAGCGTTCGGCGAATCTGTCAACATATTTTCAAACTCGTGTGTAACTGTTAAGCTTCTCGCAAATTATTTTAACCAGAATTGAACCGTAAATTCAAAAAACGAATGAATCAATTGGAAGTTGAATCAACCCAAAAACCAGAAATGCTGGCGGAAGTCGTCTTGGTTAAAATCAAGTTGAAAAACTGTCGTCGGTTGTTTGTTAATTCATTGAAGAGAGTTCTGCCGTTCCATCAAACAAAACGGAATTGTTATTTCCGGATTGAAGGTCTCTATGGTCGTTTAAGTTATCCAGCGAATCCGTCGTCGTGTCGCACTGACTCTGAGGCAGGATATTACTGTTCGGAGGAGGCGTCATCCGGTTGGCTTTCACGCAGTACGCCGGCCATTATTACTTCCTCTGTCTCTAAATGGAGCGACCAGCAGCAGTCGCACTTTTTACTTATATATAGGACTGCGGCGGCGACGGAAGGCAATCGATAGTTATTTCGTTTTGTATAAACAGCCGGTAGATTCGTCCGTCCTTCCGCCCGTCCGTCCGTCAGTGTGTCCGGCCGAAGAGAGGCCGCCTCTAAAGCAGCCATTGTTACACGGATTTACCCATCCGACAAGAAATGACTCGGCAACGCTTGCCTCTCTCGGACCGTTCAATAAACCGGAGCAAATAGGAATCAGAGTCGTACCAGAGAGGGGAGCGAGACGTCAGGCGCTGCGCATGTCGTCAGATCAACGCTGTGATTGGTCGAGGATTAGAGCAGTGACCAATGGCGTGCAGAGCGACTGAATGACGTCGCATGGATGGACAAATGATGGGTGAATAGACCGCTCGTCATGTATTTGACGTCATGCATCGGAACAGTTTCTGTGCTTGCCTCGTATACACCTTCATTTGCATCGACTGAGCTGATCCGGAGTAAGCGAAGGATTGGTGGAAGACTTCTTGTGGAAGTATTCCGTTTGACACTCATTGACAAGGAGACGGCGGAGGAGGCGCCAGCGGTCATCCCAATGCTATCGAGACTCTGTATTATTTTTCTTGGCTCATCAGCTATTTTTTAATATTATTGTTGTTTTATTATTGCTGATTAGATTCTTGTAAAGGACGAAGTTTGCGATCAAGCGGGGATAACTGCAAAAAATGTTTTCATACGTTTTAAAATGAAGTATGAGGAGATAGTTAGGCCTACTGACAGTGTACTTATCGGTGGCTGTGAATTCCATGGATGAATCAGAGTTCAGCAGAGAAACCACGCGACTTTTTTGGCAAATTGGAATAAACAGCTGACCAACAGAGGAGGTCGATCTCAAGGTTATTAGAATCTAGTGGAATAAAGTGGGCATGGAATGTATGGCAAGTTAGATCAGTGCCAGACGAGGAAGAGCCTTGCATGCAACTTTTGAGTGTACCCACAAAAGGAAACCACTAGTGTCATGTTGAAGACATTAAGTTTGTAATTGAAGACCATTTAGGAGGAGACTGAAGAACAAGGCTGCATGAAGAACTGATGTTATATATCTATAGGCGATGAAGAAAGAACTGTGTAGGTCATACTAATTAATTACAATATTAGCGGGATTACTTTTTTCACGTCTAATTAGTTTATAAGCTAATGTTTCAAATTATTACTCAAAATTTAAAAAAATAACCTCTAGGGACTAAGTACTTTGACAAACTTTTGATAGCCATGGATGTTGTTGTTGTAAAGTCGCGTGTGTCTTCTGAATATCTCTTGATGATGCGTAATGTAATCTTAATTAGATTCAGGCTATTAAACTTGATGAGTTGAACGAAGATGAGGTTTGTTATATATGATATACTTCTCAAAGTTACTTCACAAAATTCAACTCCATTCGTCTGCCTATAACTGGCAACAAATGTCGACAGACATACAATGCAGCAGAGAGACGAACGGCAAAGTAAATGCATTGCACACATACAAACATACATACAATATATACATGCATGCATTTGATGTATATGTATATACAAGTACCTATACGCAGACACTCATACATACAATGTGATTTGAGATCGTTCATGACCTGAACTATGAAATGCCACACATAATTATCTTCTCTCATCTATTATTTCCATTGTTTTGTTACTTTAGCTCGAGTGGTATCTGCTCATTACATGTAGCAATTGATTGCTAGTGGGACGTCAAGATTTTTACGTCGATGCAAAGCCAGGAAGACAATGGGCAGCCACAGAGGCACACAGGGGCATACATTTAGAGGCACACAAGGAAGTATGGAAATCTGTCTATAACTCTACAATCTGCATGCTATGACATTGTCAAGCAGCACAGAAATCATTTTGCTTTTCGAAGATTCCGTTGGCTTTAGTTTTGTCTTTGTTGCGTAAGATCTTCGTTTATTGGTCGAGTAAATTTGAATGGGTTTTGTATAGTGTTATTTCACGTTTTTATGTTACCCTATATTCACATTTCACACTTCGATCTAAAATAGTCCTTGATTTCTTTCTAACATAGCAGTAACTGTCTTTGGTTACATGTACAACAACCGACTTTCAATCGTTTTATGTTTTGTCCTATAAACAAACGGCGAGGATTTAACATTTGCAAACTCCTATAGATAACGCACACATACGTTAGGTACGACATGAAAAACGGGGGAAAAGAAAAAACTGGTGATTAAACTTACACAAAGAGGATAAGAGCAGGCTGCTCGTGGCAGAAATGAACTGGCCCAGAAGAATTTCGGGGAAAAGTAGATGGGACAAAATCAGGAATGACGTGATCCGAAAGAAATTGGGCCAAGGACAAACAATTATCGCTAAAATCAGGAAAAAAAGGTTTTATGGTTTGGTCATTTGACCAGAATTATGGACAACGAAAGGTTGCCACTGGCGGCGCTACATGGCCACGTTGAGGGAGCAAGATGCCGAGGGAGACAACAAAAACACCTGGATGGACAATATTAGAGAAGATCTGAGGACGGTAACCGTGGATATGAGAGAGACGGTAGAAATGGCTAAAGACAGAACTGTATGGAAGGAGAGAAAATGAAAAATGAAAAGGAATAGATACACATCCCCTGAATTTAACCATTGCATACCAATACACATACATACATACATACATATACATACATACGTATACATATATACAGACATGCATACATCCATACATGCATGCATACATACATACATGCATACAATGTCATGCATATATACAAACATACATATATTCAGTATTATCTATACATACATTCATACATTTGTTTGTGTATATATAGGGAAATACAAATACATGCATGAATCATATAGTTAATATAATCCTGGTAAGTGGTATAACAATATTATAAGCGTTAAACGAGATAAGCGGCATATTGGTCTCTAGTCAGTGGTAGAGAATTAATTCACTCTTTGTAACACAGCCGTATGTATTAGACTCGGAAATACAGTTATTAACTAGTACAGATGAAGAATTTTACAAATGGCGACTAAATAAAAATCCCGATAGATTATATTCATCACACAATTTTATATGAAGCAATGATAGAGTGGATCAATTGTAAATACATTCGAATATGTGTTGATTGGTCAAATTAATTATAAAATGGTGTGACATCTGGAATTATAAATTGACCATCGCAGTCAAATGAATAATGCAATCATGTTCAGTAATTTGAAGTCTATTAAGGAAATATTCTTGGTAAAAATGATCGATGCTCGCGATCCAGGATATTGTTTGACTCAACACTTTGGACACGATTCAAGCAACACGTAGCTCTCCCTTAATGTTTAGATATCCTGAAAATGATAGCAACTAATGACCATTCTTAATTATTCATTAACTTAGATCAAGATCTTTCAACGACATGCAGTGTGTCTAATTATTTCATACTTCGAAACTTACATCTATGTCGCGTTGTAACCGAGACATTTGTTGCACATAAATATGAATGTTACAAACTTAATAATAACAACAATACTAATAACAACAACAACAATAATAATAATAATAATAATAATAATAATAATAATAATAATAATAATAATAATAATAATAATAATACTGCCAGCCTGGGTCGCCATCTGAATAAGACTTCCTTCCTACTCCAGAGTGTTGCGTCAAAGATGCACCGTTTTAGCGCAATTGCCTTCCGAGATAGACTTGTGGAGTCTGACGTCTGCAAAGACTATTATAGCCTTCTAAGAAATGGATTCTCTCATCCAATTAGCCCATCATAATAATTATACAGGACAATTATTGCGAACATTATTTATATCCAGCTCCTTCAGTTCCAATTTTTATATGATTTGTGCAATGCTGTATTTTAAGACAACTAATGGTCTTCAAACGATGGAACAGTGCAACGATTTTCTGTTGACTTCAGTGATTGATTAAGTAATTAGGCCTATGTAAAAAAAAAATTAAGCAATTTTGTAGCAAGGTTTTTGCAAATAATAGCCAATTGTAAAAGTAAAATTGATCTAGTACCTATCGAGTATTACCGGGTATGTATTTTGAGGCAATTGTAGAAAAATACACCATTTGTCTCCACCTCAATCGGTGTAGAATCATTTGAACGCACTTCTCAGAAGTAAATTCTCTAACTAGGTCTTCAATTATCTGCTTGATAATTCTGTAAAGCTTCCTTCGCTGATACTGGATAGCCAAACTTGTGCGATATATCCGATTATAGTAACCAATGTTCTTTCCAAAGCAGAGCAGCTACCAGACACCATTAGTAATTAGTAATTAGCAGCTACCAGACACCAGTAGTAGTCCTGTACAGGGTTTTCTTTAATGAACCACCTAATTCTTCATTGTAATTTAAACACGCTGATTTTTCAATGATAAGACAAGCCGCACCAATAAAATTCAGTTTTCTTCTGGAACAATCTGGTCTGAGGTTTGTCTGTTTGTCTGTCTCTGTGTGTGTGCGCGCGCACGCGCAGAAAATATATTAGCTTACATTAAAACCTAAAAATTTTATTGGAAATAAAATATAGATTCTTCAAATTAATAAATAAATGACTAGTCTCATAGGAGAGGCGATCGCCCAAATCGCCTACTGTATCCGTCATTGCTCCTAGGCGATAAGCCTACTGCACGCGGGAGCAGATACCAAGTGTAGTTTAGGCTCTATATGTCAGGGTGTACTCTTACAAGATCATGTATTGTAATCCTTTCTTTTACAATTTAACCTGAGAAATATTAAAACAACCGCTTAAGATTGTCGAGTACGACGTACATAGGGTAGGGTCTAATTGACCAACACCCCGATCTTTTGGATCAGTCTTGAAATCTTTTCGAAATACTTGTTCGTGATGTATGGGCACAAAGGTCTACGCCAGAGGTGTCTAGACAGTTATTTCGCGCCCGGCGACAATATTTTCCAGACCCGCAAAGCGCAGGCTCGTAGGCAGCCTTCCGAAAGGGGGTGCGTTTTTGGTGAAAATGGACTTCCAAAACGGACGACATAACTTATAGCGTATGTTTGGGTTGGTCGGTGACAATTAGACAGTGGAAACATAGACAAATACAATGAGAGGACCTTCCTTCCAAGACCCCCTTCCGAGCCTTAAAGATTGCGATGTTCGTGAATGCTAATCAGGATAAATTAAGATTTTAAGCCTAATTTAGCTATCTGTATGCAAAATTGCATACATTCAAGATTCAGTTTTGCATAACTTTTCTCTTTCACTAAGCCTAGTCCCAGACTTCTTTCGATTTGACGAAGCGCTCGCGAATAAGCTGGTGTCCTGCTCTTAGCTTTCAACAAGGCGCTTTAGAAACTTGGAGATCACGATTACGATTACGAACCATCATCATGTCCTTTACTCACTGTTCCCTCTGATCTGTCGAACAAGTTACTCGGCCTCCTATTATAATAGGACTAATATAATAATATTATACGGTATAGAAAATTTAAGACATATTGATTCCCTTCTCTCAATTAAAAAAAACTAATGCGGTCGCCCGTAACACTCAGTGTGCGCTGAGTGATCGGGTTCGACCCTCGTCCTAGGCGTCAGTCACTGAGTAGGGACCTTGAGCAAGTCCTTCGCGCACAATTGCTTTGCAGTACAACTGCAATTGCGCCGTCGAGGCGTGTTCACTTCTAAGTAAAAAATGTTGGAAGAAGGGCGATATCAAATTTCAACAATTTCAACAATTTCAAATGACGTCATATTTACTCTTTAACATAATTATTGATGAAGTAGCAAAGATAACCATAAAGTAAACTTTAGTCTACACAGTATGACGATATGATAGAAAGGATCTTCAGCACTTAGTGACGCTGCAAAGATAGCCAATAAGTTCGATGTCAAGAAATTAATGAAAATTTTCTAGATTGTCATCGTTAATTAAGAAGATTAGGGTAGGTGAAATTTTTTGAACATAATTTATTTATATGATATCTATTTATGTCCGCAATTGTAGAATGAGTTAAGATAACTCATTTAAGCAAATGATCATATAAACAACTCTTCTGTAACCGGTCAAATTAAGAATATACTTACTTATTTACTTAGTTATTTTCGACTTGCAGTCATCATAAACTGCTACCATATTTATTTAATGACGATTTTATATGCTACATCATTTTGCAGCAACAGCCATCGCCTGAATATAATCAGCTCTTGTTCTTTCCGGCCGATTAGCGTATACATGATAAGAAGACAATTCGCATGAGCGAGGTTAACGGACAACCGATCGACGAGCAGGCGTTCGGTCGGTCGGTCGGTCAGTGGCGGATGTCCGGCGAGGCTACGACATGGCCGCTGGGAAAATCGATGGTCGGCGTTAAGAGGCGTGCGCCGCAATGAAATTAAATCAGTTCATCGCGTCGTTTAATGGTGACTTTTGTGCGGAGAGATCGTCGACGAGCGACCGAGCGACGGTCGGACGAACGGCGGCGGTTGCCAACACTCCTGGGAAAGTTGATCGGCGACAAACACGCCCCTAAAAGCCCGGTCGATTGGGTCAACAGGGCGAGACGCAACAACGCAGCGACGCCAGATTCAGACGTCGCTAATGGCGCCCGTCATGCAAAGGACAATGGCGTTCCCACGTCGAAGAGATGACGACGATTGCCCGATTGGCGAGGGATGATGGAAGAAGAGAAGCAGGCTGTGACGATGGAAAATGATGCAGGGAAGAGGGAGGCGGTGGCGGTGGAAGAAGGAAGGAGGAAGGGGAGGACGGAAGGAAAGTCGGTTCTCGAAGACTTCCGTCGACGTCCGAGTCCTACAAACTCTTAAGTGCCTTCGGTCCTGGACAGATGAAATAACCGCACGGAATCAGACAGATTCAACAATACAACGATGTATAGAGAAGGAGAAAGAGAAGTAGGAGCAGGAGTTGGAGGAGAATGAGGAGGAGAAGAGGAAGGGAGGGGAGGAGAAGAAGGAGAGTAGCGGGAGAATGGGAGGAGGAGGAGAGGAGGGGAAATGGAGGAGGAAAAGAAGAAGAATACGAGGAGGGAGGAGGAGGAGGATGAAAAAGACTGGTGATGTCGAAGCAGAGGACGGGAGGTAGATGTGGACAGAAGGAAGAGACGGGAGGGACAAGAAGGCAGAAGGAAAGAGGAAGAGTGTACTGTAGCAGAAGTGATGGAAATCGTGAGAGGGAAATGAATGCAGAATGGAAGGAGATGGGAGATGGTCACCGGAAGCAGTCGTTTCTTCACTTCCGTTTCTCTTGGCATAAACTGCGGCGAAGTCGATGACAAGAGGCCAGACGTCATTATGTCGTCCATCGGCGGATATTGTAACATGACGTCTCCATTACGTAGAATTTCTATTATATCATCCAATATTACGCATATATAGCTATGTATTATCTCGTCTTGAATATACATGTTATACTAATATTTAGATGCATTATACATATAGGCCTACTGCAT
Source organism: Bimastos eiseni (assembly GCA_959347315.1). Taxonomy (NCBI): domain Eukaryota; kingdom Metazoa; phylum Annelida; class Clitellata; order Crassiclitellata; family Lumbricidae; genus Bimastos; species Bimastos eiseni. The sequence continues at coordinate 41,509,304 of OY365807.1, read as the reverse complement.
ATAATTATTGTTTAGAAATATCAAAAATATTCAATATGCAAGTTTATAGGCCTACCTATACTATCCTAAAGGCATTATAACCAACGCTCTATAGATAGTGTTGGTTACAGTGTCAGGATAAATTCACAAGTGACAAGATTTGTTCTGGTGGCGATCGATGGACTGGCTGTCTTCGTAAGCCTACATATTAAATGGAGCTGCATAAAATGTCTTGAGGAACCTCTCTGATAGGACGTGATATTCAATTTCATTGGTCAATCGAAATATAAATTATTCTAATAAAAATGGAGAGTTGACGCTGGATCAAAACAATGCCTTCTGACCCACTAACTGTTTACCATCAGGTCTATATATCTGGATTCAGAACTTACAAGATCTCACTTCACCAGTTTCATAGCCTTTGAAATACTAGCTTCTTCTTTTTCATCATCATCGTCATCATCATCCTCATAATCATCATCATCATCACCACCACCGTCGCCACCACCACCATCTTCTTCTTCTTCTTCTTCTCTTCTTCTTCTTCTCTTCTTCTTCTTCTTTTTCATCATCTTCTTTGTTCTTCTTTGTTCTATTTTGCATCTTTTCATTTTGATCAAATGTCTGGCCCACTTGTCATAGTGACCAGCTTTCTGTGGCAGCACATTTAGATTAATAGGATCTGTTAACTATTATTGCGTAAAGTGATTTGTCATTTCTGGGCATTATGTAGGCTATGGCCTTGCTGATATTCACTACTTTGAATATTTTCTTGCTAAATAATTACATAACGATATACTGAGTTTAATCAGAATTATGCTCATCAGCATCTTAAATGCTACTTTAAAGGAATTATATGAAAATGACATAATAAAAAAGTGACTAAATAAAAAAAATAAAAAAATAAAATTTATCGGGCTCATTATTTATCCGCGGTCAAGTAAAAGCAAATCTCTGCATTTGCGATTTTCAAAACGCGTAGAGGACGTAATGAAATGTGTTAATTGTTCCCTCTGACGTCTGAGCTGAGTACGATCACTGGTGTAGTTGTTTAATTTCTGATCCTCGTGTGACGATGGTCGATGGTGCATGCCTACCTACGCAATCGTTGCGGAACATGTCAACCTTGTCAATAGCATAGAAACATCACGCAGGCACATACAAGCGCCACTCGAATTCCAGAGGACGGAATTCTTAATGGAGGCCAACAGAGGCGAAGGAGAGTCACTTCCATCGGGAGGGGACATCATGAGGCTCAAGTGGATCAACACTAATCGACGATACTCCGCCGACCGACGATCATCGATTTCAGTTCCCAGTAGAAGTCGATCAAGCGTGCCGAGGCGACTGAGGCTGCTTCGGTCGACGTCCATTAACCAAGTCAACAGCGGTCGTAGATTAAAGAAGTGGTCGCTGCTTCTCGCTCCGAATCGTGCAAACGCAGGTGGTCGAATCGATGCCAGTGGATCGATGCTTGCCAGAGCTGCTGCCTTCCTTGTCTACGGTCTAATGCATTCGCGGCTGACTTGCTGCTGCAGTTTTCAGCGACTGTCGCGGTTCAGTAGCGAGCGATCTGAGTTTATAGATTATGGACACACCTGCCCCCATGCATCGATGCTTTGATGTTCTTGTATAGAAAGTGTTCCAACGGTTCGGCTGCTAAAGCGTCGTCTATTTGGCCTCTGTTATTCTTCGACCGACGGGTCTCGGTCTCTCCTCGCGATTTATTCTGCGCATTCATCTGTAGAGGACGGCTTCAGTCGCTTTTATGGTTAATATTTCTCTAAAAATTTCTAGTCAAGAACTTGGAACCTGGGCAAATGATTGGAATTTATCTTTTTTTTTTCATCACGCAACCAAACATGACATTAATTGTGCATCAACCGTCGTATGTTAGGCCTATTAGCCCATGATATGCTACTATTTTGTGACAGTTTGCCATTCAGTTCCATCATCCTCATAAGTGGTCAGCGCTCATCTATAGATCACAAACGCTCAAATGTTGAATCCATATCAAAGTCTCTTAGCATTATTAAGCTGGTAATGACGAAATAGCCAAAAACCGGTCATGATGAGATAGTCAAAAATATACATCATCAAATAGCCAACATAAACTGACCGTGTTAATTGTTAAATATAACCCAAATAAACTGGCCATGTTGCAAATAGTGAAACTAAAAAACCGAGTCATCGTGAAATGGAGAGGTGTAAAAGCAATAACCGTAGAGATCGAATGGCAACAAGAATTAGCCTCACAGACTCACAGTTAGAACAAGGACATGTTGGCAAATTTAATTTGATAGGCTTACACAATAGATCGAGACTTTCCATCATGCACGGATATGTACCACCACAGTGGAAGACGGCAATTATTCACCTAATCCCGAAAGTTGAGTTTCCGAAGCATCCCGTCGACTATCGTCTGATTTTTATTGTCCCATTGCTGTCACAGATGTTCAAGCGCGAATTGGTGCGGATGTATATATATCCGGCCTTTACAAAACCAAAAATGTCAGACCTCTTGGCAGACCAGTTTGAATTCCGACCAACCGGCTCTACAACTGCGGCATTGATAGCGATTCAACATCTGGTGTCTGACCTTCTCGAAGATGAGGCCTACGTGGCCATCGTCTCCTTAGACATCTCAAAGGCTTTCGACACCATCCGGCACTCGGAGCTGACGCGCAAGCTCTCCCTGCTTTGCCTGTCGGACAGGGTGCAAAACTGGCTGGTCGATTACTTGTTGGACAGAAGCCACTGTACCCGCTCTGGAGGGCAATTGTCGGCTGTGGCAAGTATCAACGCCAGTGTGATTCAAGGCTCGGGGTTGGGACCACCGGAATACACCGTCGGCGCTTCGGACCTGCATCCTCTACATGAGAAAAACAAAATGGTAAAATTTGTCGACAACACCTACCTCCTTATTGCGGGTTCAATGAGAGACACCATCAGGGAGGAACTCGCGGCGGTGCAGATGTGGGCAAAGGCGAACAGTCTTCGCCTCAATTCCTCAAAGACTAAGGGGATGCTGGTCACAAGATTAAGACGGGCCGCCATGCCTGATTCCCCTTTCCTGGAGGGAGTGGAGCGAGTGCAGCAGATGAACATCCTTGGAGTCATCATCACAGGGCACCTGTGAGCAACGCCTCACGTTGACCGACTGCTAGGCATCTGTGCAGGATTTCTGCATGCTCTCCGGGTCCTTAGATGGCATGGGCTCTCACTCGAGGGCCTTCACACTGTCACCAAGCCCACTACAATCTTTCGACTCCCCCATGCCTCACCAGCATGGTGGGGCTTAACATCTGCTGAGGACCGGGGTCGACTCCAGACAATCCTGGAGAGAATGCGGAGAATGTGTTTCCTCCCTCCGGATGCTGTTCCGATGTCTGTCTTGGCTGAGACAGCCGACCAGCGCCTCCTACGAGCTGTGATGGCAACTGAGGCGCATGTCCTTCGACGCCTCTTCCGGCCGGTCGTCCACAGAAGCCATACGCCCTAGACTACACCCGTTTACTCTCCCAGTAAAAGGCGACAGAAATTTTATCTCCACGATTTTTTTATAAATTCAAATTTGTAGCTCATAATAAAAAAAGTTGGCTTAATTGTACCTGTCATGACCCTCCCGGTCGATCTGGTCGCGAACTACGAACATAAACCCTTTGTAACTTACTGCGGTTTGTCAGTTTGTTTCTCATTAAACGAAGATATACACTTGAGAGCCAGAGGTCAAACACCTCTCACATGCATATAAATAGGCCTATCTCAAACTCCAGCGCTATCCGGCAATCATTATAACAAACTGGGCAAATTAGTATCCTTTCTATTGCCAATGATCTGCTATATGTTTTTGTAAATTACAGAGTATTTAATTCTCTAATGTTTTTCGTAAATTTATAAGCCTATTAATTTGATTCCTTCGAATTTCTTCGGCAAATATACGTATGCATAGACAGTGAGGTACATAGTGAGGTAGACTGCAGTCGAATGGTTCATAATGTTCTCATATTCGCCTTTAATTGCAACGAATAATCTCGCTCTGTCTGGCTAGAGGAGACGAACGCTCGTCCGTTCGACAAACGTTTGCAGTGCGTGCTTCTATGCGGACTATTAATTTGAATCCGTGTCTCGGGTCTCTCAGTCCGGAAGGGTGGCCGAGAAGAGGGCGAAAGGGTGGAGGACCTCCCCATCGTGCCTGCCAAGTGGGGCCGTCGTCGCTGGCACGCATCCGGGACACGATGCCTGTTTCCGGGCGCAGGAAATTGGAATCTCGGTCGAGTCACAGGGCGGCCTTACAAGACGAGAGGCGGGCCACATGGACGGTCACGATGCCTCAAATCCTAAGAACACACACACACACATACGACGCACACCCATAGCCCACCGACGAAAGCATCAACACCCGACCAGCAGCAGTCAGCCCATCATACAGCAGCAGCAGCAGCAGCAGCAGCAGCAGCAGCAGCAGCAGCAGCAGCAGCAGCAGCAGCAGCAGCAGCAGCAGCAGCAGCAGCAGCAGCAGCAGCTATGACTGCGCCACAAGGACACTAACAGAGCATCAAGCAACTCGTTGTCCGCCTCTGTCCATCTGTATGTCTCTGTCCGTTTGTTTGTCTAGTTGTTTGTTTTGCTGATCAATTGTCTCTGTTTTTGCCTTAGCTATTCTCTGGCTCGTTTTCCACCACTGTCATTGTGTTTCTATCCGTGTATGTGCTTCTGTGTCTGTCTGTCCGTATTCCTGTATGTTAGTCGACCTGTGTCGATGAAACCAGGAATAAAAAAGATATCGAATCCTTAATCCAGTTTATAAGTGTTTGTAATCGTAATAGTAAGTTTGAGCAGTTACTTAAATGCCAATAACAGTCAACAAAAGCACTAAAATTATAGGCATCTGAAGATTAGACCAAAAGTAGATCGAGGTGTATTCAGTTATTTTATCATTCACCTATGGGGAGGGATCACCCTTTTGTGACGATATGTAACGAGGAGGGTCGACGAAATGTGACGTCTCAATACCACATCAATCATCAATATGCGTAATATTTCATTAAAAACTGTCACTTAATTAAATAATTTTCACTTACTCAGCTGTAATTGTTACAACAACTTAAAGACACTAATTGTGATTACTGTATTCATAATTTTTGGATTGTTTACTTTTACGCTCATGGTCAATTTTGGGGCTCTGGAAGTGAGGCAGCCATTTTGTAACACACAATCAGGAATCAATTATCTCGCAAAATGCACAGGCCACAGAGAGTCGATCCACGTCGCCAACGTTGTAAGCGCAAACGAAGAAAATGGAGAGAATGTGGATTGGATTGAAGAAGAAGGGCTGCATCTTAATGGAATATCTATTGAGCAAGATGATGAGATCCAAACTCTCCTTCTTTACTCCATGAAGGAGCATTTTGCTTCTCTGTGGAAGAATGGAGAAGCATAAAGTTTTGAATGTTTCAAGTTATTGTTATTAAACATTTCTTTAATAAATGTAATGATTCTACACGAGCCTATCATTATGTGGAATGCATAATGACTGTAAAAATTATTCTTTCTCCATTTTTATATATAGTCACTAGTATTTTCAATTATAATTACATTTTTATAATTATAATAAAATTTGCATATAAAATTCTGGACATTTGGTTTTTCGGGTACGAGGGGTCAGAGCTTTGAGACATTATACCTGAGGGGGTCATGACTTTTGTGACGTGTGATGAGGGGAAGCGCCAAAATTCGTCCGAAACTGAGTGACATCATTTATGGATGGCCCCTCGTTTCAATCAATATCCTGGAAGAACTGGAAAAACTAAGAGCATCTAATATATATATATATATATATATATATATATATATATATATATATATATATATCATACTTTATTTTGGCTGCTGCTAAGTTATTGCAGAAACCATTTGTTAAATGTTCAAACATCAGTTACATTTTGCAAACAGCTTTATTTCAATAGTACAAAACGACATCTCATTAATAAAGGTAATCAAAAGGTATCTGCAGCCAACAGACCTATTCTTTTCATTACCTTTTAAAGTTATCATGCACACAGATTTCCTTTCAAATAGCACCTTGAATTATGAATAAAAATGTTTGTACTAATAAATTTCAAACACTTTTGAACTGCTTCAAAAAGTGCTTGCTTTAATAACGATTGAAGTAACTCTGACTCAGAGTCATGGCAGCAATAATTATGTTTTTAGGTGCACAGAAATGTTAACACAGTAACTGATTTCAAGTACAGCATTGGCCAAAGGTTACACGTAGTTCAGAAGTTGTTAGTCCAATGCATCTTCTGCATGGAGTCAAAGAACCTGCAACAAGAATGATAGGGCTGTACCGAAAAAGTAGTTTTCACTATTTGGGCCGTATACGAATAATTGGACAACCTATTTGGCAGAATAAAAATAGTGTACAAAATAGATCTACCAACAAATTTCAAATGTAAGCAAAGATTGCAGTACAGTTACTTTAAAACCTAAACAAAATGTACACAGTTAACTCCACGCAATTTTTACATTCTTCTGCCCAACTGAGTAAACTAGGAATGGAACTAATTTAACTAAGCTTAGAAATGAGACAACTGACACTGCGGCACCGTGGTCTGTCTACAACCACAGCATAGGCCTCTATATTAATTATGTCCTCTATATTAATTATGTTAATTATGTAACATAATTAATATGTAATTAATATGTAACATAATTATGTTAATGAGAGAGTTAATTCAGTCCACTCAATATAGCAGCTGTATGAGCAGAAACAGATGTCACATGACCACTATTCATATTCTGTCCAACTGCTACTATTAGGCAGAATATCCAATAGCTATTTGGCCCACTATTCTATTCCAAAGCGAATATTCGGTACAGCCCTTCAAACTTTATAAAGCCAACAAAACAAAGCCAGTGCTTGGAATCATGATTTACAGAACTAATTCAAAACTTGTGCAGGAATCACAAACCATTATTCATCATTTGGTTACTGTTAGGTTCAATAATTGCTTTATATTCTCATGATGAATCAAACAGTTGTCAACTTGGGTACCTATATATACGTATATATATATATATGTGGATGAAATAAAATGTTCATTCGAACACTAACTTATTTTATTTTATCAAATAAAGAATTTCAAATACTTATCAGTGCAGCGAATATATTCATAACTGAAACGATATAGTTCGATCACTCCTTAAGCACCGAAAAAAATTTTTTTTAAACTGCAGTGAATGACCATTAATCATTGACACTTAATTATGAAAACAGAATTTCATTTGACATAATTAACTATATATGAGCCTGTATTAATGAAGTAATGAATATCCCTTTGTATCAAACAATAAATTAAAAATTCAGGGCTAATTTTATCTCTTATCACTCAAAGTCCAAAGCCATCAAAGCTGAAACAACAAAATAGTCAAGGGATAAATTTGATTGCCAACTGAGATGGTATTGAACTGGTCATATCAGAGGAAGCTACTTTGCTGAAGGTCCTTCCAACTTTGAACCAACACAAACAGAGGCAGGCACTGAAAGACCTGTGCAGCTAAAATCACTTGCAACATGCACTGACTGACTTCTCACATGATGATGGGATGAACCCGCTCGACGATGGACAGCAACATCCCTACGACTTGGAATAACAAGCTTAGAAGATCCTGATCCAGCAGCTGGAATGTTCTCCCTCTTCGACGTTCTGTCATGTGAAACAGAACATGAACGCATTAATGTCGCATTTGCACCTGAATTTTTACAGTGACGGTGAGAAGAGCAGACGTCTGAGTGTTCAACTGTCAATTGTGACATGTTGGCAAATTTCTGGTGATTGGAGGCTCTGTGATGATCGAGTACAATCGCCATATCACCCCGAAAAGCAGATGAAGCGTCTCTTAACGAAGAGTGACGTTGTTTGAGGGGCGACACATGTCGTCGCTTAGTCTTAGGGGTTTGTGATGATGTGCACTGGTGGTGGTCCAACGTCTTGGAAGGGTTTTCTCTAATACCGTGAAAGCAACATTTTCCGGTTTCATGGGAACAGATGGCACAGTGCTTTCTCACAGCATCAGAACAGCAACTACAGTGTTCTTTCATATCACAAGAACGTCTGCTACCGTGTTCCTTTGTAGCACATGAACTGCTACTAAATACTTCCCTTGAGCTTGCACTGTGAGCAAATGACGATGCAGAATTGCAACATTTATTACACTCATTCGACTTTGGCCGGGTTTGGAATGCATGTATGCTTGGCACATCCTCATCAGCAAGATCAGGAAAGGCAGTGAGAGAAATAGGGCCTGAAGGAAGGTCACTGTCAACAAACAATTCATGGCATTCTAAGCAACCACTTGATAGGTTTCTATCCAGGCGAACTGCTCCTGTTGCTCCACTAGATGTACGAGTTCCCCTCTTGTAGGCACCTTCAAGACTAGCATGTTTCGATGGCCACCTGTTGCGGCAATGACCAGCGCAATCATCTGGTGGCAGGAGTAAAGTCATGTCATTCGAGCTGTCATAGTTGGTCGTCTCGTGTGTCTTGATGTTGTACAGGGCCATGTTCTTAACAGAAGCCACATTCATTGCGCGACAGTCAGAATGCAACGGATGAGGTAAACCGGTCGTAGTAGCTGGATCAACTGTGCTATGTCTACAAAAACAATACTATATGTGCATAAGATGGAACAATTACTAGAGTAAACTTACAAACATGTTTCCCAACTTGTTTCAAGTAACAATAATTCATATTGCTTGAAACTGGTTTCAAGCGGTGGTACATAGCACCGCTCTGGTCTGGTTCACTAGCTAACTGGTCCTTAACAATAAATAATGTTTCAACCTATTCACGAAAAATCCTAACAGGTTGAATGCAACATTCTTTACACATATTACATAAGATTTTTCACTTGCCATTAGCCCTCTGTGAACAATATTGTTATTGCCTGTGCTTGCTTAGCTTTTAAAAAGTTAAAGAACAACTGGTTTATTTGTCTGAATTTTAAAGAGGAAGCTGTTGTTTCCACACATTTACAGCTGAACTTTCAATTCTGATTTTAAATTCAAGCATTGGTCGGTCCACAAGACAACTTGAGACATTGCGAAATCAGGTCGTCACATCTTTTTTTTTTTTTTTGAAACTCATCACTTTGATAAAGCACAAAGAAGCATAAAAATGTCCAAAAGATAAATAAGTTCAACACAGCAGGATGTTGAAATTAGTATCAATATAAGTAATCTGCTGCAATTTAAATGAGTCACCCATGAGCAAATGATAACAAAGCTATCCTCTAAGCACAAGTGAGGTACTAACCGGTTTAATTTTGAGCAAGTGAAGACATTCTGAGACTGCACACATGGCCAGCCAGGCATCTCTGACTTATCCCGATGTCCAGCATCACGATCGGAAACAATAGCATTCGTCAAATCTGGTGAACTACATGCGGATGGACCCTAGACAACCAATGATAATCAAATGAGTCACCATTGCTCATATAATCTGATCTTTGCAGGACTTCATCAAAACCACTAGCAAATGTTCATCCATACCTCAGATTACAATTCAAAACAACTGAAATTAAAACAAATGAACCTTGAAATGAAACCATTGTTAACACTGAAATTTAAGTTAAAGTAAATAAATGGAAAAATAAAAAAAAATTTACACAGCAGGGAGGATCAAACAACTATAAATGTAATAAAAACTTGAAAGTATAATAACTAAGAAGCAAAAGTGTTAGTTATAACTAATTAAAACTTGGGAGATAATGATAACCAATTATAACTAAAATATAGGATTAAAAAAGTTTGTAATAGTTAAACCTAACTAGATAACAAAAACTTAATTACTGGATGGCAGCAAACTTGGTATTCTTAATGACCCGTAACATCACTTAGGCATAAGAAATGATGCATTTCACACGATTAGTCACATATTTACATACACTGAGTACTTTTATTTTATTTGTAGGTTCAGTGGCACCTACCTTGGACGTACAAAACTGTTGCTCTGAAAAAAGAAAGAAAATGTTTCCAACAGTATTAAAATTACTCACCAATCAACAATGAAACATACTTACATAAAAGCCTTTCTGTGAACATAGCAATTAAAGGAAGTTATTCAAATTCAAACTTTATTCTGAATTAATTGAATGGAAGAAATCATTCACAATAATTTTATAATCTACTTGTTTTAGATTCAACCTGCGTATATCCTCCTTGCCCGATGAATAGTATTACTCTCACTGCAGCAGGAGTGAAATGAAAGTCAATATCTTAAAATTGTCAACGGCCACCCAAACAAATAATCTGTTTTTAGAGGGGCTTAAGAGAAGTCAATTGTCAGTGATCAAAATTAAGCCAGGCTTGATAAGTATAAATTACAAGATCTTACAACTTCAAACCTAAGCCTAACTTAATTAGATGACTAAGTCAAGAGCTATCTGGGTAAGGCTATCTGGAAAACCAATAATAGAGTATAAAAGGAAATATACTCAGGTAAGATTGTAAGAACAATTAACTAACATACCATGTCGAAGCAGTGGCTTTCCCGCTAATTGACGATAGGACTGCAATTTCTTTTCTATGTCTTTCAGCTGAAGTAAAACATGCAGCAGTCATAAGAACTTCACTGAGATGGACATTGTAATTAACCCCTTAACCATGCATCCCGAGATATCTCGTCCAAAAAATATCTGGCCGATTCCGTGCATCCCGAGTTGTCTCGTCCATGGGTATAAATGTCGTCTATGAACCACTGCGCCTAAATTAATGTTTCTTACTGCTGGTAAGCGTAGCTAATCGACAAGGTCATATATTATACTACGTAGGGAGGCTAAAATGTGTATATATATTATATATATATATATATATATATATATATATATATAAGTATATTTTATACACGAAGAATTATTGTGCATCCAGAGTGAACCACGTGCAATTGCTGATCAAGTTGACAGAGCCACTGTTGGACAGGTATCATATCTCGAAAAACCTCAGCGCTGAGACAAGCTTTCATTTGAGTAACTTGATGTAATATAATGTAATATAACATTTATATAGCACCGCTCGATATCAGAGATGTTCGTGGAGGCAATAGAGGGAATAGAGAGCAGCCCCTCCCGAAGAAGAAGGGAGGCTGTTCCAGCCAGTAGAACCCACGTAGGCTTAGATTCTTTGACTGAGCCGTTGCAGAGCGCATGGGGGGGAACCGCCTGCAGTCCGTGGGCAGAGGAACGAAGGTAAGCAGGTGGATAATAGAGGAGGTACTAGTGCAGAAAGCCAGAAGGTAGGCGGGGCAGACCCAAGGAGACAGTTACGCATCAACGAAACGAAAGGGTCTTGAAACGAATGCGTTGATGTACAGGGAACCAGTGATGGGATTCATGAGTGAAGAAAGAGGTGTAGCCCACTATGTCTCACTGCCAAACATTTTCCAAAGTACATATCAGCAAATCCAGTGAAACCTGAACCTACTCGAAGATGCAGTTTGTTGCAGTCAACCGTATTCAGATGGTAAAATGTTTAATAAAAAGCAGATACTATTTGACAGAGTACAATAAGAGGCTTTGTAATCCTACCTTGTTTTGGTGTTTATCACACCAAATACAATTACTACCTCTAGTAATCTGCATGAGGTAATATATACAATGAGCTTTTTAGTTAGCACAAAGCAATAAACATGAGAAACGTGAAGTTTCATTTTCTTCATAACTTCTATATTACACATTGTTATCACCCTAAATATATTTTTTATCACAACAACATAACTTATCAAATGAACACATTAAAAACATTACACTGCTTCGGAAATTGTTTCTCTGACTTTTATCCACGGTAAAATGGTTAATTTTGCAATTTATAACTGATAATGAATGAATGAATGAATATAAAACCTTAGAATTTTCAATAGCATTTAGAATCTGTGTATAAGAAACAAGTTCAGTTTCTCTAGAAAAGCATAAATTTTTACCAGTACCTGACTATTCTTTTACCATTTGATACATTTAGTAACTAGAGTAAAGCACAACCAAAACAAATCCTCCCTTACCTTTCTTCCTTGTACTAATACTTCTGATATAATCTTAAATTTCCAAACACTTACCTTTCTCGATGCTCTGCGATGTGACTGCTGTCTGGACTTGTGAACCTGTTCGTCAACCAATAGATCATCAACCAGATTCTGATATGCACGTGTTATTCTCTTCTGCATCCTAACATCCTCTTCCAGCTTTGCCAGCATGACCTCGATCTAAACACAACCAGAAAATGTATATATATATATATAAAACTAGACAGAGCGTCCTAATGCTGTGATTGGTCAACCTTCACCAATATGGCCGCCATGTTGAAAATCTCAGAGGCTTCAGCAAAAACCACGTGATCTCACCGGCCTGGTCTGTACCCGTCTTTCTCTCATGTGCACAGATCGATGAAATGGAGTCACACCATCGGGTCCTCTTTCATGCAGTGTCCAACCCAAAAACCAAATGATTAAATTGTTCTGACTGACATTGTTCTGGACTCACTGCATTTTCCAGTTCGAGACAAATATCATCTCAGTTTCTCTTATGGTTGTCATCATATGGCTCTCTTCTGATCATCTTAGATATGACAGTAACGAAGATGTTTAAGATACACTTGCGGTTGTCAGTGTCAACAGATAATTATAAAAACCGTTCAGTAAAGCAGTACTTTGAAAATCGTGAATTAAAATTCGACACTGTCTGAGAACTGTATGTAATCAATTCATATGTCGCTGGCATAAAAAGTAAATTCGTTAAACCAGATATCAAAAGCAAATTCACAATCTGCCCAACTAAATATTTCATCCCCTTCTGGCACGTCATTGCGTCCTCAAACCTCCTCTGACCAACTTTACCTTCATGCTCCTTGTGTTAGCACCACAATGGTCAAATGCAGATACTTTGCCGGCATTGGCCCCACTTTGTAGAATGGACTTTTTCCACTTCTCCTCCTTCTCTCACCTCAAAATCTTCCTTTATTTCTAGAGGTACTTCACACTGGGAGTGCTTCTGAGAGGCTTATGCTGTGAGAAGTGCTTTGTCATTGATCATATACAATACACTGCAATAGTTTTCATAAATGGCTCAAAATGAAACATGCAGCAAATGACAACAGTTCTATGTAGCCAATCATATAAAAAATTTTTATTATTGACTTCAACTGCAACAGTTGAAGATCAAACATTGACATGACATATAAGGTACCATAGGGAGGAAGAAGGACTGAGATCCTGTAAGCAGGGCCACCCATATTGAAAGAGCAAGAGGTTGGAGGTCGATATACATATAATACAATCATTGCTTAACTAGATAACTATTACAATATTGTTAAAGATTTAGTTAGTACTTTGACTAATTTATTACAAACATAGAACTATAATTTATGGATAGTGTCAAAATCTATACCAGTTTATTCTATTTGAGTGATTATTCAAATGAAGTCAACAGGAATTGCTCACATACACTTGCTTTGAAGGTATTGCCTTATAACATTCATTATACATGGTACACGATACATGCAGATGCATAATGATAGCTTACAGTCTATGAAGAAATACACCTAGGAATAAAACAATGTTATACCTCTTGGTTTAGCATTTTCAGTTTGCAACCATCAGTTCTTTGACGAATCTATTTCTAATAAATTTATGTTTTACATAAACTGCACAGTTTGAAGGATTGCAGCATCATTTCCTGTTTTCTTGAAGAAGAATAAGACAAAGATCATCATCATCAACACATTTATTTACTAACTTAGGCACTAAGACCATAACGCCTGTAAAAACAGTTGACGAAAAAGTTTCATTATGGCAATAATGGAATTGATTATAATGCTATTAGAATTATAAACTGCTTACCGAATCTTTGTCTTCATCGACACATGAGTTTGCACAGACAGCATCAGCTGACAGGATAACTCCTGACTTTCTAAGATCATCTGGGGCATCATCGTCCGGCAAGCATCCAGTAACAGCCTGATTATAGTCAAATAATGAAAATATGTACCTTAGTTTGGTATATGTACTGTGAGTCCACATAATCAATCACTGCACTGTTGCACGAAGTTAATTTCAAACAGTTTTTCTTAAATTTCACAGAGATCAATTACCTCTTCAAGAACATAACATGAGACCAAGGATTTGTTAAATGCTACAACCAATACATGTTGCAGACAGTTAGTGGTTAACTCTATGATGCCTGTGCTATTTGCTACTAAATGCAAAGAGGTCAGGATTAGACCTTTGACCTATTAAGTATACATCACACAGAGAGTGTCAGAGACCAAAGGTAGCTGAGTTCATAAGGCTGAGAACACGCATGAACAGCAGAACTGGTGACCAGCACAGTCGCCTCGTATATAAAACACTGTCCGATTTGGTAGACAATTAATCTCCTGGACTGACAACACACCATTATGGTTTGCAACATGATGCATGGAAACTTTGTTTTCACCTGCTGCATATAATAAGCTAACGATGTCAGCAGTTGCTAACAATGGGTTAAATCTAAATTCGAAAAAATATGAATTCACAAATATTTGCGTACAATGAACCAATGGATGTGTGCATAGGTAATCCTCCAGCGGTTTCAATGACAAAATAATTATTGTCCAGTGCTAAAAACAGTGACTCTTACTTTTTGTTGTAAAGGAACTCAATATGCATCCTTCTATGTCCCAATAGATTCCAATTACAAAACGATAACCTTAATCACACAAACAATTAAAATATACGAACCGCTTCCTGAAGCGATATTTCCCGAAGAGATTTAAGTTTCCCTTGCAGCTCATCCTCCAGCGCTTTCTTTCGATCTTTAAGGGCATCACAAAGTTCCCTCTTTGCAAATTTCCCAGATATAGGAGGGATGAAATCAGCTGAGAACAAACAATATTCTGACAACTACGACCTCGATTCAATGGTGTCAATTCAAATCATGGGCATCCCAGCAGATTCTTAGAAATATTGGTGAAAATTCAGGCTGTATTCACACATGCACGCACACACGCACACAGTTACCTCTTTACAGACAGAAAATTCATCAATACTCATATTTGTCTTAATCATATGTTTGTGACGTTTGAACATTAGTATATGCATTTTTAAACAAAATTATTCCAAAATTTGATATCGCCCTGCTTCTAACATCTTTTGCCCAGAAGTGCACATGCCTCGACAGTGCAATTGCAGTTGTACTGCAGAGCAATTGTGCGCAAAGGACTTGCTCAAGGTCCCCCTGCACAGTGACTGACGCCTCGGACGAGGGTCAAACCCGCTCACTCAGCGCACACTGAGTGTTGTGGGTCGACCGCTCTAACCGATCGGCCACCGTGCCACACAAATGTATGCGTGACATTTGAACATAAGTATATAAGCGTATCACGCACACATATACTTATGTACAAACATCACATGAATTCTAATCCATCACGAACACTGAGAATCATGATTAAAACAAATATGAGCATTGATGAATTTTTCTGTCTGTATCATTAAAAATCAAAACACAATGACTAAAACATAAATACAAACCACCGATGAAACAAACCAAAACCATGAAATTAAGACAGCAGCATGTTACGTTACTCTACAACTGTCACACAAATCAAAATTTCATCAGACTTAAACATAATATCTGGGAATTCTAATCAATTCACATTGTTGTTAAAAATATATTCTTTGACAGAGTGTGGGTTGAAAACCATCCTCAAAACAAGCATATTGAGCATACTCTCTGCTCTGAAAATAAATTATTTCAAATAATGTTTGCAATTATATAAGACACATACTCTATTTTAAATTATGATAATTATTTAGAATATTTAACAATAGAAATTGCCAAGTTTCTGCAATAAGCAGCACTTAATAAATTAATTGCCCTGAATGTTCTTGCTGCTGCTGCTGTTGGTTAATGATATTATAGGCAAAATTAAAAAATGAATCTTCACGGAAATGCCTACCATCTGAAATGCAGGCCGACATGCTCCGAGCATGATGTCCACATTTGCCCTTTCTTGGATGCCTCACACTTGCAGAAGTTTTATTGGAAAAATCAATGGCTACTTCGTGCACCGTTTTAGTTGAGGCCAGCTGCAACAGATACCACAAGTTAACAATACTGAAAAACACATTGAACGACCACAGATGGACAATTTCAAAGACTGGCAAACACAGTGAAAGTAAGCAATGCCAAGTATTTGCATTCTCTACCAACAGTGACACATTTAGTAGATGAGAAGTGCCCTGCTTGTGTTTGCAGATAACTTCAAAGATCATCATGTCTCAAGACCACTCTTCATAGAGTTGCATAGAAGTGTTACACAACCCCTACCTTAACAGGTCTACCTTTACCCTACCTTTACTGCTCAACCCCTACCTTAACAGGTAGGGGTTGAGTAACAGGTCTTTAAAAACGTCAAGAAAGGAACGTTGCTAACCTTTGATTTTTTACAGTCGAGGTAGAACTGGTGCTGAGCTATTGCCATTGTCCACATAGATTTTGCCAGATGTCCACTTGCTGTCGTCCAAGAGTGAACATTAACGTTGCTTAGGAATAATGCACGACGAGTGATGGAAGCACTGAAGTGAAGAACAGGCAGCAATGTTCAACATGAAACAATGACTCGGTTAAAAAAGTCCAATGTTCAGAGCAAAAAAGATCACAATCCAGTATATAATCAATAACACCTTTTCTCATAACATCCAATCTCTTCACCACCATTTACTCCTTGCAGTATTTCTATGATCTAGGATGACCACAAATAGACTTTGCCTTAACCCATCTAAAACAGAATTTACATGGCTTAGTACCAGTCAGCAACTGACACAAATTGACCAAGATGCTCTCTCAACCTGTTTTCCCCTCTTCACCTTTTCCTTCTATGTTCGGAACTTGGGGGTCATTCTCGAGCTGAAACCTTCACTAAGCACATAAACGTTGTCTCCCGCAGCTGCTTCTACCAGCTGCTTGTGATTTCTTGCTCTTTCACTCCTAGTGCAGCAGTCACTTTAGTGCATGCCTTTGCAACTAGTCACTTGGATTACTGCTCCTCAATATATGCTGGCGCTATTTGGAGTCGGATTGGAAAGTTGAAATGAGTTTTGCGTCAAGTTGTGCGCTTGATAGGGGAATCCCGAGGACAGATCATGTGTCAGCTTTAATATGTGCAGGATGTCCAGCATTGATTATCTTTCCTCCAGATCATTGCATTCAGGGTCTCTGCCCTTGTTTGGATCTGCCTTTGCGGTGCTGCGCCAGTTTACCTAAAGGAGTTGTTTCAGCCCATTGAGGCTATTAGTGACCGACACACCAACTTCATTCTGCTGTCCATGGGGACTTGGTTGTCCCTAAATGCTCGTACCACTATGATGTAACATCCGGCCTTTACAGTGGAATGGGTTCCTTTACAGTGGAATGGGTTCCTTTACAGTGGAATGGGTTCCTTTACAGTGGAATGGGTTCCTTTACAGTGGAATGGGTTCCTTTACAGTGGAATGGGTTCCTTTACAGTGGAATGGGTTCCTTTACAGTGGAATGGGTTCCTTTACAGTGGAATGGGTTCCTTTACAGTGGAATGGGTTCCTTTACAGTGGAATGGGTTCCTTTACAGTGGAATGGGTTCCTTTACAGTGGAATGGGTTCCTTTACAGTGGAATGGGTTCCTTTACAGTGGAATGGGTTCCTTTACAGTGGAATGGGTTCCTTTACAGTGGAATGGGTTCCTTTACAGTGGAATGGGTTCCTTTACAGTGGAATGGGTTCCTTTACAGTGGAATGGGTTCCTTTACAGTGGAATGGGTTCCTTTACAGTGGAATGGGTTCCTTTACAGTGGAATGGGTTCCTTTACAGTGGAATGGGTTCCTTTACAGTGGAATGGGTTCCTTTACAGTGGAATGGGTTCCTTTACAGTGGAATGGGTTCCTTTACAGTGGAATGGGTTCCTCTAAGAGCAAATTCCTCGCCTGCATTTTAGTCTTCTTCATTGAAAACCATGTTCTTCAGCAGGTCACGATTACGATCTTCAAGATCATCTGATGTTTTTGTGGAAAAATGAAGACAGAAATGGGCGATCAGGCTTTTTGGGTTGCTGGCCCACGTACCTGGAACAGTCTCCCTGCATCCATTCAGGAAATCAAAACCCTTTCTGCTTTAAAAAACAGTCAACATTGCACTTTCTAGGCAATGCCGAGCATTAGTTTCTTGCTTTAGTTTTACATTCGTGCTGACAGTGAACTGTTATGTAAATCATCCTAGAAGTAGCTTGCTACTGACGGTGCTCTAGAAATTGTCGTATTTACAATTACAATATTCTTCAGCCGTAGTCAAACCGGGAGCGCCTCTGAGTAGACATCTTGAAGAATGCTATATTAAGTTCACATTGATTGATTGACTGTATTTCTTCATTCACTGCTCTTAGTAAATGACCAGAATAATTCTATTTTAATCAAACGATATTTCAAACTCCAGAAACATAGATGACAGAGCCAAGCAAAATAACATAATATGAATAAAAGAAATTTGCAAAACAACTTTTCACCGTTTTACATCGTGAACTTCAACAGAAAACTTTCGATCACGGAAATACAGATTTTCAAGTTGATTCCATGGAAAAACCTAGACTCAAATATATCAACAAACAAATTTAAATGCAAACTGCAACCGAGAGCATAATAATTTATAAACGTCACCAACAGACATAGTTAAGAATAATAAGTTGAGTTTATTATTTATTATGCAAGTCTGAAGTAGCCACTGGAACACAGAAACTATTTCTCTTGTATGTGTTCAGCCATATTCAAACAGACCAAAATTCTACAAAATATCAACAAAAGCATTAAAACCTTCAAAACTAGTAAATTGCATAAAAAATCTTACCCTGCGTGGTACATTCTTATCATTGAAATCAAACAGCGAAATTCCTTTGTAACCGATTCCTAGCCACCATGGCAGACCACTTCGATCCTAAAACAGAGGAAATTCAAATACATCAGTTGAGATCTAATGTCACCAAACAGCAAAGAAGTGTTCACAACTGAATGACAAAGACATCAACTGTAAAAAAAAAATCCAGCAGCTACTTGCTACAGTGATCGAGTTGTTCATCAATTGCATTTGCCTAGGAACATAATTTTACCTAATATCATAACAGAAACTGTTTAATAACAGAAGGGCACTTACTCAACTAGAGATCCATAGATTATATCTATATTATTAATTCCGAAGTAAAAGCAGCAAAAGAATGTGAAACTTACTAATGAAATGCGACAGCAAAGGTTGGTCACTAAACAGAATGTGGCTATCATGATAAATGATAAATGCAATTCAACTAATTACATTATGAACCTATCTAACTAGCCTCTAAGTAGAGATGACACAAGCCTCCTTGATCTAGGCCTCGCCTTCCTACCAACAACAAACAAACTGCATTTCAAAGATATACATACTAGTCAACATAAATTAACTAGATCAATCAAACTAAGAGACTCTTTCAGAGATGATGACCAAACACAAAAAGATAAAAAAAATATTCACAGAACCTAGCACCTGGATAACCAAGGAGACAAACACCTATCAGAGAGCACTAAAGAGCACATAACTAACCATAAAGAAACTACAGAAGCCATTTTACAAAAACAACCAATCATTAATAATACCTATACGTTTAGAAACAAACAAAATAATCTAACTAACGATCAATATAAATCAATTAAAAAATTATGCAACAATGAAAATATAATAATAAAACCAGCAAAAAGACTTCCTAACCTTAACCTCGTAGTAATGGATGCCATACATAGGCTGACGCTCAATGATAGACATGTAACTAAAAACAAAACGATTACTATAAATAAAATATGATTACTATACAGAATATAAAACATCAGCCATAATGACAAAATCATTAAGTAGCAAAAAACCTGATTCTTATTAAAAGTTCTAAAACAAAGCCACAAAAAGCAAAAAACTGAAACTTTAATCACAATAAAACAAGTTAAACAGACCTAGGGTGCAAGCCTGCTGGAGCGGTTAAGCTGGGGTGCTCGAGGTTTTTAACTAATTTTATAAGCCAATATGATCCCAATAACTCTTGAATAATATATTTAGCAGATAAGGATGAACCAAAACTTGGTGCAGAACTCGGCTCATTCCAATTTGCTCGATACTCGGCAAAACTCAGACTCAGACAAAAAACGGGTCCGAGCATTAATATTTTTGATTTTCTGTTTTGAAAACGAAAATCGGATTATTTTATTCATAAAATGACAATCGACGTAACTAAAAAACACAAATACTGCTACTGTGAGTGCTTACAAGTTACTACTTCCTATTAGTGTTAACTACGGCAAAACTGAATATGGTAATTCATTAAAGTTTCTCTATGCACAAAAAAACAGTGCAACCTGCCAATCAAAACATCAAGAAAATGAGACTTTTTTACATATTCAAAACTCAGACTCGGCAAAATTCAACTCGTAAAACTCGGTAAGAAATTCAAACTCGGTTCATCCCTAATAGCAGAATCAGACTTAGAATTTGAAGAACTTTACAACCAATGCTTCACATATATTTAAAAACCTGTGCAAAACATAATGAAACTGACAACTATTCACCTTACATTAGAGCTGCATCACTTTTTGCCGATTATGCCGATACCGATTATTGCCGATTATTCATTTGTCGATATCCGATTATTTAGCCGATTATCATTGCCGATTATTTCATTGTGTTTCCGAAGATGTCCGGTTCCTACAGCCTATTGTTGTGATACAAGCAAAACACTTGCTCCGTAGGAGACGTATGCATGTAGTTGGGGACCGATCCTAGGGAGGCAATGCAGATTAAACACACTGCCCGCCGTCGAACTGTGCCCAGGGTAATTAATGGTCAAGGAACCACTGGCCAATTCAAATGAGAAGCCGATGAATATACATCGTAGAGGCGTAATGAATACCTGATAGCTGCCATCTGACTGGACATAGCCTTGGGCCTTGGCCAAGCATATGAGAGATTTGAATATAAAGAGCCTCCTGATTGTGAAGTTCACCCATCTAGTCTCGTGTAACTGAAATGCTTTGGGGAGATTTGATTGGCAGCTAGCATGTATTCCTTAGGCTTGCCTCCACAATGTACATTCATCGGTTTCTCTGTTGAATTGGCCAGCAGTTCCTTGGCTTGAATTGGTCAGCCATTCCTTAACCCATAAGCAAGCACTATGACTCACTCTGCACCAAGACCTATGTTGACACGTTCCCATGGCCTATACTAGCACACCACTGGTCTGAAGAAACCATTGGCTTGACGACATGATATAGGAACGGAACGAAATGCCGTCCTTCACAGACCCAGTGATGTTGCTGTCGTAATTTTGCATTTATAGACTGAAAATAATATTATAAAATAAAAAATTTTTAATATTATCTTGCCGATATCCGATATTGCTGAAATGTCTATAATCGGCCCAAGTAATCGGCCGGCCGATTCTACTTTACATTGATAATTTATTGAACTGTTTGCAAGAAATTAAGCTGTATATCCTCTACTTCTTATCATCACCAGCAACTACATATAACTCAACTATTAAACTATATATAATCAAATCCTTAAAACTTAACTATTCAGTAAAAATGTTTAAACAATTGAAAAAGAACGAAACACAAAATCAATAAAAAAACAAAGCTCACAGAAGTTCATCTAAAGCAAAAGTAAAACTCATCCTAGAATTACAACTTTATTTTCAAAGTTAAAGAAATGCTCACCTGACAATAGATGATGCTTTTGTATAACCCTCTAAATTCCTGTAGATGGTTAGAATTCGATCTTCACTGAAAACAACACAAGATCCGATCCATTCACAGACACAAGCTTTTCTTTTCCAATCCTCAAGAACCTAACCTGGATGCCACCAACCTCTGCCCGATTTACTGCCTCGTCTCCAGCCATTCCTTTGTTACCAAGACACTCGTCAACTGCTCCCTTCTATACTGACAATGTGTAGGCGCTTTGTCCATGACTCATCCTCTGCTAAGCTTTGCACACAGCACTCTTTCTGGCTGGATTGATGCTCTCTCTCTCTCTCTCACACTCTCTCCAGGTTTGCACCCAAATAAGATGGAGCGCAATTGGATAAGCACTCACCTACACCTTCTAAAGCTTGATTTCCCCTTCCTACAGAGGGATTCCCCACCCTTGCTTTCCACTCCAGTATCTTAGACTTTGTCATTGTCATGGGCAGCACGCTAACGTTTTCTGAACATATTGCCAATCTTTTGGGATCTTCCTACTTCCACTAGAGATGGCTTACGCTCCATTTCCTCCTCTGTCTTTACCTCCATTGTCCATGTCTTCATCTGTTCCCAACTCAATTACTGAAACTCTCTTTTGGTTGGTCTTCAGGTAAGTGCACAGGGCAGAAGCTTACACCAGCAAAGAGGCTATTGTTAACAAAAGACCCAGACTTGCAACGGACAAATAAGTAGAAAATAAGTCAAAGGGAAGGCAAATGCTGCTGGCCGGTTTGCAGGTAATTATCGTTATAAATACTTTAATACATACCAATAATTAAAATAATAAGCATGACTAACCAGTAGCATATGGATGGAAATTCCTTCAGAGTTGCCATTGGTAATACCGATAAGTTCTTTAAATGTGTTTTAGCAGTTTCTTCACTAAAAGCAGACATAAACATTTCTTCATATACTCATATTACATTCAGAACTAATTGTCACGCAAAGCGAATGTTTGTGGAACATACACTCTCTTCACTTGAAGCAGCATGTAACAAACTATAGTTTACACAAAATATTTTAAAATAATTTGAATCAACAATAATTTTCAAAAAAAACAATCAAGCCACAAGTAAAAAAACAGAAAATAAACTGGTTAAAATGATCATATGAAAACTTCTACTTACTCAACAAAGCTCCCATTTGTTGCTTGTAGGCTATAGGCTGCCAGCTTAAAGATATCGTAGCTGTCGCAGTCAATTTTACCCTAAAACAGCAGCAGAACTAATCAACTGACCGAGTCAAACACATCTGATAAGTGCAGACTGTAAACTTAAGATCAAAATTTTTGCACTTTAATGGTATCATAACCAGAACTAACTTAATCACACAAATTGGTGAATCCTATGCCTCCTCACCTCATAAATAGCTTGCCTAGCCTGGAGGTAGAATAGCTCAGCTGTTGACTGGTCTTTGAGGTAGGATATGCTTTCCAAAAAAAATCTGCAATGCAATCAAAGAAAAACACATAGCACTCATAATTTAAAAGATAATTATTTTCAAAACACAATGATTTCCAAAACCATCAACATAAAACTCATTAAAACAGTCATTATTTATTAATGATAATAATTGTTCCACATAAAATGATTTAACATAACTACAGCGAATCTTGCATATTTTTTTATAATTTTGAAAAGAATTATGTATTTAATTCTACTTCTTACCTTACAACAAGATATATAACAAGTGGTCCAGCAGATTTGAGAAAGCTGTGGTCCAAGACACACCGATCGAGCTGCAACCAATGGTTCTGGCCGCTGCAAGTCAGACAACCACACGCAACATTTACATTTGCATCAGCAAAGAGACGCAAACTTAGTCGATATACTTAAGGAGAACAGACAACATACATCAAGTCAAGAGTGGGTTGTGAGAAAGAGACAGACAGATATACGCGGCCATGTATTGGTATTGCCACATTATTTTTATTAGCTAAGTCTCTTTGCAACACCAGCTCAAATGAACACATCATTATTAAATATGGCTACCATATATTGATATTGCGTCAACTGATCCCCGTCAGTTGATTCCCCGTCAATTGGTCCCCTAGTCAATTGATCCCCTCAAATCTCTAGGCTGTGCATGACAGATTTGTAGTTGATACTGTAAGTAAACAAAAGATTGATTTTACAGATTTGCAAAATATTATTACAAAATAACAAATTAATGCCCAGGCTTCGTGTCACTCCGTGCTGTAATCGATTACCACCGTTCAGATATTCTTTCATATCTCAGAGAAATGGCTCATTTATTTCATGCATGGACGCTTATGCCTAGGGGATTTTATGCTGATAAACTAATCATATCATGAGTCATGACTCTCAATTACACTTATGTATTTCTTTATCATTTTAACATTTCGTGCTCTTTTACACCGTTCTTTTAATAAACGGAGAAGGTCACATGTGGAACATGAATGTTGTATCAATTGGGCTGGGTTCAATAGGCAGGGGATCAATTGACGAAGGGATCAATTGACTAGGGGATCAATCTTCATTTATTGTCTGTCAATTACTAAACCAGTCAATCAATCCATCAAATAAAGCTGTAAATGTCATACTGTGAAACAAGAACCCTGTCTTCAATAGAGACAAAAGAAGATCCATACGTAAATACATTCTACTACTCTTGGATTTGTCAATAAAATTTACGTTAGAAAGACTGCGTTGCTTTTAGAAGATAAGATTTTACCTGCTGAATTCACTTACGATGAGTCGTTGAAATGCAGACCAAAATATTCCTTCTCTTTCAAACCAAAGTGTGATGCAGCCATGTCAAGTAGTTCACCAGCATAGAGCTTAGGCTTTGAATATGAAAAACACCAGAATTACGCATCAAAGTGAACAAGTAAATGCGTACATTAACTCCAGACAGATGAGCTATACTGTATCTAACAAGTTTAATGTTAGGTTTTAGCTAAACTCCATGTTCAGCGATTGAACATCCCTTGAAATAATAACCTTTCAGCAACTCCCTTTACTTGTGTGTCAACTTAATTTCTTATCTGCTTTGCCATCACAGCTCTCTTCCTACTTATTATTACTTCCTACATTTGCTACTTTTGTGTAACCATCACTAGCATGTAGAATTCTTCCATCTAGGACCCCCAATTTCTCAAGACAATACAAGTGTCCAAGGTTCATGAATTCCACAAATGTGTCTTTTCCGAATCGATATTGTCGTTGAAATCTGAAGTTACTTTTTACCTCTCACTCATCACTGTGTGCTCTTCTCTGTTCATTCATTCTATCATACCCGTCCCAATGAAAAGTAGACTCCAATAACCCATAAATGTTTGTCAGAAACTTCTTGAAAATTAAACTAATATCTATCAAATTATATGTGCAATATCCTAAAACATTTTCGAATAAATCTGCAAAATATGACTTAAATTGATGTAGCACAAGCAAAGAAATTGAAAGATTAAAAATAGCAGGTAAAACTGAAAGTTTCCAACATAGGTCCTGACTGTATCACATGCAATCGACGTCACCATCGACGGAACGTCACTTGTTTTGGTGCAAAATATAAAGAAACATGGCATTTACAAAAGAAGATAAATTTTAGTTAAATTATTGGCCACAAGAAAAAGGTCATGGAGCAAATGGTTTGTGAATGAACATCCGAACAGAAGCTGGTGTCTGTTGTCTTTGAATAAATTGTTGAAGAAGATCGATGAAACCAGTCCAGTGGACCGAAAACCCGACAGTGGCAAAAGATGTACGAGACAAGTGATACCAAGCACGTGAGATCATTGCTCTATTGTCCCGGGAGACACCCGACTTCATAGCCGCCCAACAGTCCAGACCTCAATCAAGTTTACTATCAAATTTGGAGCGTAATGGAGGAATGCATTTATCGTTCCCGGATTTGTAACGTCGATCATCGACCGGGTCATCAAACAGGGGCATTCACGTATACCATAGCGCACACAAGAACAAGAAGGACATTCTGAACACCCATCGTGGCTAAACTTCCCTTTCTTGTTGCTCTTGTATGTTGGAAACTTCCTCTTTAGGTATTTCATCTCAAATGTTCATAAACTTGACAAAATCACCAACATATCAAAACTGAACAAGTATTTTGTGTAAATATTCTGTGGTTCTCAAATTTCAGTCAAATGCTACAAGTTTTTTTATCAAGTTACGACACTTCTTGTTGGGGTCTACTTTTCATCGGAACACAGTGTACCTATTATGTAAAACTCACTAATACCATGACCATTTGTAGTAACCTTTCCTTCTTACTCTTTTCATTTCACAAGCAACTGAAGATTCATTTTCACCACCATTTCTATTTAGGGACCATGAGCTGTACCAATATCACTCTTGTAGATGATATGCTCTGTCTTGAAAGTAGAGCTGTATCGATATCACTTTTTGACGATTACGCCGATACCGATTATTGCAGATTATTCATTTGCCAATATCCGAATATTTAGCCAATTATTTTGCCGATTATTTTGCCGATTATTTCATTGTGTTTCCCAAGATGTCCGGTTCCAAAAAATAGACCTACTGCTACTGCCTATTGTTGTGATATAAGCAAAACACTTGCTCCGTAGGAGAAGTATGCATGTAGTTGGGGACTAATCCTAGACAGGCAATGCAGATTAGACACACCGTCCGCCGTCGAACTGTGCCTAGGGTAATTAAAGGCCATGGAACGGCTGGCCAATTCACAGCCACCCATCAAGTCTCAGGCAACTGAAATGTTTCGGGGAGATCCGATTGGCAGCCAGCATGTATTCATTAGACATGCCTCCACGATGTATATGCATCGGTTTCTGTTGAATTGGCCAGTCGTTCCTTGGCTTGAATTGGCCAGCCGTTCCTTGGCCTTTAAGCAGGCACTATGACTCACTCTGCACGTGCAGTGTGTTGAAAGATTCCCACGGTCTATACTAGCACACTGGGTGGTCTCCCCACTGGTATGAAGAAGTCATTAGCTCGACGACACGACATGGGAACGGAAAGAAACGCCATCCTTCACAGACCCAGTGATGTTGCTGTCGTCATTTTGCCTTTATAGACTAAAAATAACTTCATAAAATAAATTTTTTTTAAAAATATCGGCGCCGATTATCTTGCCGATATTTGATACTGCCGATATCTTTATAAACGGCCCGATTAATTGGTACAGCTCTACTTGAAAGTTGTTTTTCTACAGACAGTCAAAGCAGCTGCTTAAGCTTCTGTGATTAAATGTTCGCACATCGGAGTTTTAGTGATGGCTTTAAGCCAAAGGTGAATTGGACTTTTTGAAGGTTAACAGGAAGAAGTGAGTAGCAGTAGTTTAAGCGGCTGAAGACTGAGGCAATCCATAAAGAGATAGTCTACATCATGTGAAAATTAATATAAATCACAAGTGAAATCAAATACTAAATACACTACAAGTGTGCTAAAATGCGGTATCTGATGAGCAGTGGACTGGATAACACAGATGTGGTGCAAGCAGACCTGTATGTTTTCACTTAATGTGTTTGCTCCAAAAAGATACCCAAGTTAAGGGCTGAAGAGCTGTGTTCTAAGCCAAAGTTCCCAAGTTGATAGAATTCAAAGACTTCAATCTGGTCAGTTGATGCTAAGTTTCAAATAGAAGAAACTCAGTTTTGAAAGGGTCTTAAGAACAATTCGCCTTCTGTAATTCAAGCCTGAATTTTAAAGACATTAGGTAGTAGAGTGTAAGAGTTGGAAGAGACACAATTACCAAAGTAAATGTTGAATATCGTCAGCATAAGGATGATACTTCAGATCACTTTGACTCGCAGTTAAACTAGTGGGATCGTGTACATAGAGATAAGCAAGGGGCCAAGGGCAGAGTCTTGAGGGATGCCACAGGTAAGTGGTACTCAGTACCACACTGCTCCATTGAAGAGGAGTAAGATATGCCAGGAACCAGTTTGGGGTGGACCAGATCCAGATATTCCAAACCAGTGCTTAAGGCAATGTGGGAAGATGACATGAGTGACAGTGTTGATGGCAGCAGACAGGTAGATTCAAATGAGCATTATACAGTCACTTTACTGTTTGATCATTGCAGCTCTGTTCTTACTGGCCTCTCTCCATTTGACTTTATTGGGCATGTTGACCTGGTCTTGCAGTCAGCTTATTGGTCATATTCTAAAATACACCCCAGTTTCTGCCTATATGCGAAACATCATACACTGGCTTCCTAGCTTGCTGCACATTTCCTACAGGATAGTGACGCTTGTCTGGAGGCATCTAACATCCTATACATATGTGACTTCTGTTGTACACTTCTGAACAAGCTATGCGCACTTCAGTTAATGGGGAGCTCTTGGTCTCTCTGGCCTGCTATTTGCTTGAACAGCATCAAGCCATCAAGACCCTCCACTTGGAATTGACTCCCACTAGTACTGCACTTACTGCCTCAGAATAACTTGCCTGCTTTCTACAGTTGCTCAAGTTCTTCCTTATTGGCCGCAGCTGGACTGAAAGTGCTTCTGAGTAGATTTCAAGAAGAGGTGCTATATGAATCCCCGGAATGATTGAACTCCATGATATCAATGTGGGCAGAGAAAATAGTTTCTGGTGGAGTGGAATTTGTGATTTTCTTATTTAATATGGAGAAGTAAGGAATTTAAAGACAGATGGGCTTCCAGTCAACTTTTAGACACACATAGTCCAGAAATTTCAGTTACCTTTGAGATTGGCTGATAGTTTGACATAGTACATATCAGCAATCAAAGGCTCAGCATTCAAAGGGGGTTCCTTCCATGAAGGATAGACTATTGCATGGAGGCAGCATGAAGGGATGGGTCAATCAGCAAGAGATCAATTACTGTAATTAATGACAAGAAGGTGGCACCAAGCACATCAAAGCAGCTGTTGAGAAGAAGAAGAATGGAGGAGAAGTCAAGTTGAAAGTCTGGACATGCAGTTTATCCCAGGATAGGAAGGTGACGACAGTGTAATTTGGGGAAGGCTTGGACTTAATAAATCTGAAAACCTCCTCCATACAGTAGGCATTTTCATCAATGCTATTCGTCTGGCAGAGATTAACCCTCACCAACTTGAAATGATCTCAGTAGGCATTTGCCCAAAGAGAAAGAATGAGGAAGAGGAGAAGATAAGGGCATGGGGAAGATAAGTGCATGGAGGAGGAGAAGCAAGAGAAGGAGGGAATGAGAACAGCAACAAAATGAACCCCAAAGGGAATGCATGGAATTCATGGAATGCATGGAATGCATGGAATTCATGGAATTCATGTATGTAATCTCAGCATGTTAGAGCAGGCAGAATGTCCTCTCCATGGCTGTCTAAGCCTCCCACAGATATTGCATGGTCAGTATACTTACTAATTTTATTACAAGGTCCACTAAGAGGCCATTATGCGACAGAAATTATGAAATCTTTCTCTGTTGACGATTTCTGAATTCAATCAATCAATCAATCAATCAATGCAATTTACATAGCGCCTCTCCAAGATAACTATTCAGAGGTGCTCCCGACCCAGGCAAAGCTCTAGAAATTCCTGAGAACTTTATAAAAAGATCATAGAATTCACAATTAGTGCCATAGACAGGACCAGTTGGTGATATCAATCAACCAATCAATCAGCAAACCATCCATCAATCAACAAAATCAACTGATCAATTTTGTTTGGCCCACTTGTAGGCATCATCACACCTAAATAAGCAAACTGAATATAAAGTAAGAACAAAAGCGGACAGAACTGGTCAAGTGCAGAAACACTGACCTGGATGAGAAAGCACAATTTGCGTCCATCAAGCAACACAATCTCTGCCTTACGTCCTTCACTCATCTGAAAAAGTTTTAGAACATTTTCATGACAGAAAAACTCACAGACACATTAATAATATAATATAACTGATAAAATCTCTCACCTCCATGGTTGTAGAAGAGAGCTCGAGTTAAACAGGGCCTATAGATCTGATTGGCTACTAACAGCCATCTATGATCAGAGACAGACCATGGGGGGACACACTCCATCAGCATGGAACAGACTCAGACCATACTCTACAATCTACCTTGACCACAAACAAGAGCAGCCATGAAATACAGAAAGTCTGTTTAAAGAGTAAACCTGACTCAGACATAATGGTTTCATGCAATAAACGCTAGATTTCGTATTAATGCACCTAATAATAATTAACAATAATTAGCAATATCTCTACTGCAAAAGGCTTCAACTGATGGTTCACCAAAAACAAGATGCAGTCAAAATAAATCAGTAATCCACTTAGACTAATGAAGCAGATTGTGGTGTATTTGAAAATACAACACAATGTGAACAACTGAACTTATAACCCTGCATTTCTATCTTACTTGACTTCCTGTTTAGAAAAAGATTTGTCTCCATTTGGGGCAAGCAGTTAACAAACCTTTGAAATCTTGCCAATTCCATTACTTTAACTCAGTCCTAATTCTTCAGACTTATCATTATCATAAACCAAGGTAATCTGATTAGCATGTACTCAGATAAGACTGTACTGATTAATCGATCATACCAATAATCGTACTGATTAGCACAAGCGGTATTCATTGTCGGTGTCAATGCCAATGTAAAAACTGTCTTGCTGGTACTTCTAATATGAAATATCTTATTTTTTTATTACTTGTCAACTCCATCCACCAACCATTTTTATCACGGTGAGTGCAAGCAGCAAAACATGATCCTGCATTGTAATAGCAGGACTATGTTTCGGAACTGAAATTTATGACTAAAAAATAATTAAATAATCCCCTAAAAAATAATTAAATAATTATATAATCAGTCTCATAATCGGCAACGGCAATTTTAATAATTGGATGTACACGGAGTCAGGATGATCGACAAAAAGTTATATCAGTACATTCTATTCTCTGGTCAAACTCGGGCCGTTAGTCATACAAAAAAGTAGGGCGTTAAAATTCATGATACTCGATGCTGTGAGTGTACGAAGTCACAAACGACTAAAGCCATGACTCTATGATTCTATGACTCTATGATTCTGACGGCAATGCCCCTACCATACAATGAATGACCATAGATGGGTTCTGATCAAATTTACAACAATTCTATTCTACATACAATGATGCAAAGAACAAATCTATTAACTTGAGATAATGGAAGGAATGGATTAAACACTATACAACACCATACAATACAACTGTTATTTGATATTGCCCTTCTTACACTTAAGTTCAGAAGTGCACACACGCCTCGACGGCACAACTGCAGTTGTAATGCAGAGCAATTGTGTGCGAAGGACTTGCTCAAGGTCCCTACACAGTGACTCCCCGAACGAGAGTCGAACCCCCTCACTCAGTGCACACTGAGTGTTACGGGCCGACTGCTCTAACCAATCAGCCACCATTCCACACACTATATCACATTTTTTCTAAATTTTCAATGATGATGAACTGTGTCTCTTCAGCAACCTGTCCAATCATGTTGTCCATGCACAATTTATGCCAATCCAAAATAATTCCATCCGTCCTTTAGATGGGAGGACGAGTGACTGGCTAACGGTCTGATCATACCTAAAACTACAACTGCTCTTGATGAACGCATTTTTGTTTTGGTTGCTGGTCAAAGATTTTTGAATTCTCTTCCTGTCTCTGGCTGTTCTGCTCAGTCACTTACGTTATTTCATTCTCAGTTTCAGACTGTATATTCACAAGCTGCACAAGTCTGTTTTATTGGATTTTTATGCTCACCTGATTATGGCTTGGTTATGATGCATAATCAGTTGCATTAGACACCAGTGCTATAGAAATTGCTACTTACAATTATGTTGCATTACATCCTGCACTGGTTCTTCAGCAGATCTACTACAAACTGTACTTCATCATTTATTAGGAACTTAATCGCCTTATCCCAAACAATATATCCAACTTCTACGTTCCAGTACCAGGCAAACCAGAATAGATGTCAGCTGCAACAACACTCATTGCAAACCCCTAAAGTTTAGAAAATAAGCCTGTACCCACTGGAGCAATCCTCCTATCGACCACAAGAAGAAAGGACTATTTTTTTGACAGATGTTAAACATTGCAGTCAAGGCTCAAAGTGTACTTTTTAAATATCACAAAACTGTAATTCATTGTTAAACTCATGTATGCACCCTTTTAAAAGATCTGACCTGATTCAATGGTGCTACATAAATCATCAACATCATTATTACATAAGCGTTATCCTCCTTCCTCTCATCATCTCAATATGAGCAGCAGGAATAATTCAGCCTAAACTGAAACTTAATCACCACCATCATCATCATTATCATCATCATCACCACCACCGCCTTCACCAACACGATCATCATCACTTCAGCACAGAAACAAGTAGGCCTTGTGCTTTGCTTGTAGTGGCTTAACCCAGCCATCACTTAAGATGTGTATGCACTAAACTAACAGAAGCAATGGGTTCCTAGGTACCTGGGTAAGACAAGCCTCAGCTGTTTTCCAAGTGATGCCTCTGCCCTGATAGGCAAACACATGGTGCCTCTTATCTCACAATTTATATATATAATATATATATATATACATATCTGGCTGTTCAACCAGGTTAATCCTGAATACTGATAACATGAAGGTGCATCACTAGAGTGAGCAAGAAATGCATTCTTAGGAAGAGTGTAAAACAAGTGTAATGCAATATGTTAAAATCCTCACATCCAGATGAGAAAAAAAAAGATCAGTTTAACCACTAGTATACCACTTGTAACCTCTCCTCTTCGAATACACTTTTTAAAGCAACATAACAGCATAACAACAGAAACTGTCTCACTTTTTATAACACTGTATCATGTGTTTTATCAGAATATTACAACCTTTGCACGTACTCTACTACATCGGTGAACTAACAGATTCAAAATGACTTTTAAAAACTGTAACAATTTCAGACCTAAGATTTTTCTTCCCAACTCAAATGCAGACCATTTCAATCATTTTTTTAAGCTTATATAATTTAATAACTCCCACACACCAAAACATCACCAGCATATTTCAATGCAAATAATTTTTATGAAAAAAATATTAATTTTCTTACTATTCTGTTGCAAGTGATATTCCTCTTCACTGGCTTTAAACAGGTCAGAGGTTTTGAAGCATCAGTGTTTAATTAACCCTTGACCTAACTCAGCACCCCTCAAGCTTATTATCCTATAAACCTGAACAAATAAACTTCAAGGGTTAAGCACACTCCTTGACACTTAAGGTCACAGTATAATCCACTCAGCTACTAGATCTGCCACTTGCATTAGACCTACTAAAACAAGAGATGTTCAAATAGATTCTTCATCAGCTGTCACACTGGAACAGGGCCAGTGATTCTATACATTGCCAAGACAGTAGCCTTATGGAGCTTCAGGTGAAGTTCAACAAACCCTTTGCCACAGGTCCAAAGGTCATACATTGTCTACCCAGTAAAAACATTGATAGAAAATCATTGAAATTTGATCCAGGACAGCAAGTTGAAGAGACTAAAATCATGAGAGAAAAAATCAGATAGAAAACAAATAAAAGTAATGTACATTTAGACTGTTGCCTTCAAACTAGTTTATTATTGGTACTTCAGATACTGGGAAAAATGTGAAATCGTCTTTAGATTGATAGTGCCATGGACCATGTTATGACAGACCCTTCCTCTCAACTAATATCTTCAATGACCTCTGCATTAAAGTTTGCATAAACAACGCATATATCAGTAATATTGTCAGCACACTGATATTGTTACAATAACATAATATATCCAGTAACTGCCTAAAGACTGAACCAAATGAAAATTCCATTAATGAAAAGAGAATTGAAAGTAGACTGATATGTCACATACCATTTGCAGTTCAAACAGTTTAACCAACATGTGGACAGAACTGATGGATCCAGACTTCATCGCTCGGAGTTTAGTCGTTAAACGATTCCCAGAGGAAGAACGAACTAATCCAGCCGCCATGTTTATCAGATGCCGCTAAGAAAATGACCAAATATCTGTTGAATCTGCTTTCTGTTTAGAAAGGTCTCAGCTGTAGTAACACATCAGGTGACCTATATCTCCACACGTCTTCAGTTCAACTCGATTCTATTAGCAGATCCTCAAAATAATTCTCTCTTTGTAGTCCAGTGACAATCCTCGTAGGTCAGCGACAACCATCCAGCAACTGAAGCATTGTCTACAAAGGTTCCATCTTTGAATTGATACTCAAAGTGAACAGAATAAGCAGCCATCGGCTTTGATCAAAATGTTTGACATATGACAATATCTCTTACAATGTTACAAACGTTATATATATCGGTCATGCAAATCTGCTGATGTAAGATGTCTACACACCTTGGATAAGACTTTGTGATTGAAAAAATTGTCTCATGTCTTTCTGATATTGTCTCATATCTTCCAATATTGTCTCAATATCCTATGCAACTCAGCTAAGCGCTAGAAAAAAATGCTAATCCTAAAGCGCTGAGAAGTGACCCAGAAGAACTGGGCAACCCTGGCAGAGCCCGGCTCTTATCCTAGAACTGCCAAGGGGCCACACAAACTGCATTCGACTCAGCCTCTGCTTGGCTGGTTCTGCTCACACACTCATCAGCCCACAGCCAAACTGATCTCAATTACCACAGGTCAGTCACTGCTGCCAACAGTGCTATTACCTCCCTGGCCTCCAACCATCCACCAATATACGCATCCGAGAATTTTAATACAGCACACGTGCGTCCGCATCATATACAAAGCATCTGGGATTTTTGGCATGCCTCAGTGACGGCCTCAAGTAAGTAACACTTCATGACAATAGCCTTCAGCATATCAACTACACTTGAAATCATTGCTCTGCAGGCAAGGACTCCTAAAAACCACAAAACTAACCATGTGGTTTCAACTAAAAAAATAGGGCATTGTCATATGCCTCTTAGCAAACCGTACTAACCTAGTTTAACGAAGAGCTTTGCCGAAAGAGTTCATTAAGCAATCAAGTTATTTAAAATAGCTGCATAGCAGTCTCTACAAATTACACACTTTGCCATTTCATTATATATGCTGGTGGGGGAAAATTGAAGATGAACAAGAAACAAAGTATAGACACAAGTTAGGGTTTCAATACTGAAGTACAATAAGTAAGTAAGCAAGTGTGTGTCTGTGTGTGATGCAGAGGTCAACTATAAAATTATGTCATACAAATTAATTTTAACAAAAAACATTGGCTCTGCTAGATTTTGAAAGCCCCATAAGTACTTAGCTTAGAAATCACATGTA
Organism: Bimastos eiseni; assembly: GCA_959347315.1. NCBI lineage: Eukaryota > Metazoa > Annelida > Clitellata > Crassiclitellata > Lumbricidae > Bimastos > Bimastos eiseni. Next base: position 41,474,291 of record OY365807.1, on the reverse strand, counting down.
ATAAAGTTGCATTTGACTGAGCAGCAGTTGTGTTGTGGGTTTGGAACTGTTGCCTTTGGATGGCATGGCCCAGTTGGAAGGTCTTGAAAGTAGAGAAGAGTTAGACTTAAGGGGGGAGAGAGAGAGAGAGAGAGAGAGAGAGAGAGAGAGAGAGAGAGAGACAGACAGACAGACAGACAGACAGAGAGAGAGAGAGAGAGAGAGAGAGAGAGAGAGAGAGAGAGAGAGAAATGGAGAAGACAGAAAGCAGAACCAAAAAAGATGGGACAGCAGTTGTACTGCTGCGCCTGTCTGTGAATCCCCGACAGAAGAAGCCAATCAACAAGTTCCGTCAGTCTGTGGCGATGGAACATTGGCCGACACCACCAAGGCAACCAGTGCAATGTAGAACATGAAGACACTAAATGAAATACTTCAGCAGCAGCAGCAACAGTAACAGCAACCCATGGAGAAGGATTATCCAGGCAAACCATGTAGCATCAGCCTAATGTGTCTGCAGAGCTTGAATCTTAGCACTGAAGAGGAGTTTGGCGCCAGCCCTTATCAGAATGCCAACAGAACTAAAAGAACTGTCTGATGATGACTTATAACACTATTATGAAAATATACAGAATACCATCTCTTCAAAGCACGTGCCAGGCTGCGACTGCAAAACGTCCAGAACTTTTACCACTGCTGCAGTCTGTCCTCACCCAGCGGTCAACTTTGGCACACCCAGAAGTATCTCCAGAAACTAGAGAAGTGCTTCTCAACCTTCTCAGTGCAAGAGACCGACAGGAGGATTAACCATTGCATAGGACCAGTTGCAACTGACTCATTAGTCTTCTTGTACAATCACCCTATACATTTATATGTATTTAAATGCTTTGAATGTCTGTTTAGACAATTCCAGGACTATATGGCCATTTAAAATCATAACCCTGTCAGTGTTTTTCCTGTGAATTTCCAAAATGTCTCTCTTTTGATTCACTTTGCAGACAGGTAACTGAAGGTTCAAGGACCAGAAGATATACAGCCCCGCATCAGCTAAAACTGTTACTAAGTTGTAGGCTATGAATGGATTGCTCCTTAATAATATTCAAACTTTCAATTGCATAACAAAAATATAATTATAAGGCAGTCTTACAAGCCTTAATGGTTACAACTCCCAACTGTAGAACTACAATGGCCCTATGCAAAAATGCAATTATTGCAGAAGTTGCTATTAGGCACACCAGGCAAACCAGAATAGAAGTCAGCTGAGTGTATCATATTCATCGTATTCATAAATGTGTAGTAGTTAACAAGATCTTGTCAGTCCTGAGTTTTAACGCCTGATTGTGTGACAGATAGAACATTTTCTCATACATCAAACTGAACCTATTAATACTATTATTGGAAACTGTATTTAAAACTACAGCAAAATAAGAAATCTTGACGATGCACTTTTATGTCTTTCCCAACAATGGCTACCATAAAGCCATCTAAAAGCCACTAAAAATTTAATTTTTTCACCAAATTTTGTTTTATGTGTTTAAACATATTGAAATATCAATTTCTGTTAAAAACAAGAAATTGAAAAAATTACATTTCATCACATTTTTGCAATTATCTCACTATGTGTCTTGCAACTTACGACTGGTCTTGGTCAGATGAGTCCCATTTATCATCAATTTAACTTAATAATATTAATATTTACTTTAATTTCACACTAACAATGTACGCATATATGTACGTGTGCATGTGTGTATGTATGTATACGAAGGCATGCGTGCATGCACATGTGTGTACTGTATATGTATGTACGTACATATGTACGCATGCATGCATCTATGTATGTATGCATATATACTTTGGGCGAGCTTATGGTCTATCCGGGGGTGGGGCAATTGTCCTAGTCTGGGAGGGCAATTGTCTGTTCCCTGTCAACAACAGCTTCTAACAATATAACAATCCTAGCATGCTATTTATTGCATTTAGGCTGAAAAAGCAGGAAATATGCAAAGGAAAAGAAGTACAAAACAATAGCTGAAGATCGAAAAGACCATACGTAGTCAAACAGCGGTCGTTTTGTCACAACACCAAATTTCATCACTATTTGTACCATGTTAAGCAAATCAGACATCACATCACGGTGGTCTTGTTAGTATCATCCTCGGCTTCCTTTAAAATAAACGCATCATATTTATTATCATCTTCAATTACCTTCTGCAAAGGTATGTTACAAAATATCTGCACTTGCATGGTAATATCTTCATAGTTCTACCTAGAAGAATGACCAGTAAACTAGTGACTCAAATCTGTTATTACATAACATGGACTCCAACGGGTGTGCAGAAGGATCCAGTGTAAGGAGGCACCCCCCTCATATGGATAGATTATTTCTAGAATGCCTCATGCCCACAGGCAGATGAGACCAAAGAAAACATTCTCCGAGAAACATTAAATAAACATTCGAGTAAGGAGCTACAAATGTTTCTTTCAGTCTAATTTACAATTTCACCACATGCACCACTTTCCTATTCAATGAGAACTGGAACAAATGAAAGTCAAGAATAACCTGAGAGTGTCTTCTGTATATGTAAATGTGGCTTCTCAGTGCACGCACGGATAAAGGATTGAAACAAAGAAACTAGACAAAAGAGGCAGTTCAAAGATCTATTAAACAACTTGGTTGATCACAGCAGTGGCAATGACACTCAATTCCATGCAAACGAAGAAATTGCTGAAGAGTCATACAATTCTAAAACATACGCAGCTGGAAAACCTTAGATAAATTAATTCAAATTGGATGATTGTACAGAATGGGAAATGTAATAAATTGCTAAAACAGCTGTCAAGAAACGAAGAAAAGACTTTCAAAAGTAATCAAAACACGAATTTCCAAAAACCATTTTTGACTACAAAATAGCTCCACTCAAATGTTTTACTTTCCTACACAGTAAGGAGGTCCTTCTTTTGGAAGTTTTGAAATGTTATACCCTGACCTTCTCAGTTGGTTCCAATAAATATAAAAATAATTCAAGCCAAATAACTCAATTGAATAAAGTTTAGAGGTGGCTCAAGCAGTTTCAAGTTTCAATGTACTTCACCATTACAAAATAAATAGAAAAGATTTCTGCTGCCCCCCCCTAAAAAAACCAGATTTGGCACTTCTAAGACACTATATCTCATAAACACAAACTTGTTCAGCTTCTTTATATTCATTAATTGTGGCACAGTGGCCAACTGGTTAAAGCGGTCGGCCCGTAACACTTAGTGTGCGTCAAGTGAGTGCGTTCGACCCTCGTCCAAGGTGTCAGTCACTGTGTAGTGTGTAGGGACCTTGAGCAAGTCCTTCGTACACAATTGCTCTGCAGTACAATTGCAGTTGTGCTTGCACTTCTGAGGAAAAAATTTTGAAATAAGGGCAATATCAAATTTCAGAATAAATTAATTAATTAATTAATGCTTTTGTCCATGAGGGTTTTGTGCTTTCCCCTTTTTTGGCCCTCCTCCAAATTATAGTATACATTCAGTTTTATAAAACCAGACATCGAATTGGTACCCCTCGGTCAGGTTCCCCGGTCCCTCCGCCTACCCTTCTGTTGGTAAAGTCCAGAGCTAACTTATGATGTCCAATTATTAGTACATTGTCTAATTTCTGTGTATAATTTAGTGTATAAATGTATAAACATGATTTTGACATTTCTTATAGCAGACTTTTAAAGAAGAAACTATGGATGGTAAACTTCAGAATCGTGGGGCAACCTTTAAACATTAAAGATGGAACTTTGCAAATATTTTTGTTTAAAAATGAACTGCTTGAGGGGTAACGCATCAACTTTTATAATTTGAATTTTTACCATTTATGCTAAGGGCCACTCTACTCCACAATCACATATCCTGCTAAATGGCATACTTGGAGATTGTTGCATGTTAAGAACTAGAGTAAAGCAGTTGTAGAGTGGTTGGGGGCTTATGATGCGGAAAGCAGCCAGTATGGGCTGGATGACCACCAGTGGGCGGCTGGGTTACAAGTTAGTCTGAGAGAGAGGTGATTGTTGAGTCAAGAATGACAGGGGTGAGAGAGAAAGAGAGACAGACAGACAGACAGAGACACTGGTAAGAGACTCGGCATTCTGTTACTGACTGGATAGACCATTGGTGGTCTTAGATCTGAGCAGTTATTGGCAACGTACGAGGATGAAAAATTGAAGCAGCGCAGTCGATGCATACAGCAAAAGTTGAGATATATACAGCATATTTTATAAAGCATAGTGAGCCAATATTATCAAACGTCCACTTTGGTCGATATGAGGCAACTGATAGCTTCAAAGTCGTTTAGTGGCCGGGATGGTTTCTGGTGCTCTAACTAAAAGCAATAAGAATTCTGTTTGGCAGTAATATGTTTGTATTTATCACTAAAAGAGTAGACAGGCCTATATTATATTTTATCCAATAGTTTGCATTTAATTGTATTTAGGCCTAGGCCTATATAAAGATAGAGCGCCATCAAACGCAGCATGACTTCAGCAGGGGGTCTCCCCATTCGACCACCGGATCATTCTGGACTTTGTTGGCTAGACATTTTTGTAGTTGTAACAAGCTGGCATATGTTACTGCTAAAACTGTGCTCTGATAAGGGTGCTTTGTAGCATGTGCTAGTAGTTCTAGTCCTTGTTAGTTTACAATTAGATATGTCATTGTGTTTCTGATAATTTTTATTACTTACATTGAACATCAGCAATTAATACTGACAATAAATTTGCATACTGCTTGGTGACTATCAATGCACCATGACATAACATTAGCAAAGTAGTTTTAGAAGTAGTTAACTACTTATGTGGTAGTTACCAAACTAGTTAAACTCCTTGTCAACTAAAGTAGTTACACAGTAGTTATAACTACATATTTTGAAAGTAGTTTGAAAGTAGTTTCAACTACTAGTCAAGTAGTTGTTGCCCACCATTATACATTACGCGAAAATTTTTCGTAAATTATGCGAAAAATCGCATAAACCGCAGATCCTAGTCGTCAACAATTACATCGTCTGGTCGTCTGGTCAGTAAACTATATCCCCTATAGGCTAATAATAGCCTGGCACCGACCAAAATTTCTTAACTAATTTTTAAAAATCGTCAATTTATGCGAAAAATTACGAAATCGCATAACCACGGGGCTCTACATATACAGCGTCATTTCCATCAACCTTGGCTGTACTATGGCACAATCAAAATCATATTTATAATTATTATTATTAACATCATAAAGACTGGAGCAGGCAGCACCTTAAGACTAGAGATCAACCCTCACAACACCTAACCTGACCCTCATGACACCAACTAATAGAAGTCAGGTAATGTGCAGAAGAGTGTTCATATGCAAAGGTCTTTGGTGGCGAAAATGTGTTGAAAAATTACCTTTGCGATGGAATATTCAGCTGCAGAAACGCCAATTTCCTGCCGAGTCGGAGTACCAAGTTTAACGAGTTGAGTCGTACCCTATCTCAGTCTCAAATATTTAAAAAGGCTTATTCTCCTAATTTTGGGTTTGGCAGTTTGCACCATTTTTGGGTGATTTGACACATCTGCTGTTAGAGAGAAGTGCATTCTTGGTGTAGTGTTATTTGTTACATTATCTGCTGAAAAAAGTAAGGAATTCGAATACAGGTTGACTATTCACAGCATGTTCAAAAAGTATCAAAATAAAAAGTAAATTTGAGTTTGCGCAGTAGTTTGAAACAGTGCTAGCATCCAAAGATGGTTTCTTCAGTAAAGGACAAACCATTTATTGATGACATAATTATGTATCGTTGTAACGGCGCAATAGAAGCAATGTTAAATTTCTCCTCCCTTTACGAGAATGCAATTTACAGTTCAATTTCACCCCAAGAACCACTTCTGGAAATTTTAAAATATTTATTTACTTAAACATAAAAAAATTGGTCATTGTGATCGGCTTCTTTTGGGTTAAGCCAAAATGTGAAGCTTATCGCTTCTTAGTCCCACAGCTGACGCCGTCTCTGCCACCAAGCACATGGATACATATTGTATAAGGTGTAAGGATATAAGTAGCAGTTCAGAAACAGTGGCATTTCTGCTATCAGCTTACCTTATTTTCACCGAAAGAAATCAGTAGCGCAAAATATTTGCAATGCTTCTCATTACAAATTTGTAATTACTACGGTCTGTATATAAACTTTCTGCATTTTAAACTAATCCCAAGGGCGCCTACAAACAATTTCTGGTCACGCCTCCATAGAGCTCCTTTGGAACCATGGCACTGTTATACTCAATAAGTAAGTTAACAACCTCACAGACTAATGCTAGTTTTCGTCTGAACAACTGAAGCTAATCTCCTGAATCAATCGATCATAGGGCATTTTTTTCACTGACTTAATGAACTGCGTGAACGATTTAGTTGACTGAGTCATGTAACTGACTTACCGATTTGCCATAGACTAGGCTTCTTAGTATAATGTGGTAAGTCTAGTAAGTTTCTAAATGTGGGCCTAGTGTTTTACCGCCTATTCTAGCCACCTAACAGACCGACGAGTGTTAATGTAAAATGTATGGGCCTACTTTTATGAAAGACTAGCAAACCCATTCGAGTGTATATTAAAGGAATAAGCAGACAATTTATGGTGTTCCGGTGTTCGCTCAGCCTGCAAGTCATTTAAATAATGGTTAATCCAGTGGTTACCACACCCCAACGCGTTCTCAAAATAAGACACCCTAACAAAAGTCATTCATTCCACGGGACGTATGGCAATTTATGATAATTTTCATTTAATTTCAAACTGATGCTTCAAACATTTGTATTATGAACAAATGATGATAGTTTATCTCAAGAATCGAATTTTACTGTGGGCAACCAACGCCGCCGTCTAGCGAAGGGGTAGGCCCTTTAAGAAGTCGAACTCAGTTCCTGATCAGCTTCTGGCTCTGATTAGTGACCTTGATGGGGCGCTACATAGGCCCATAAATTCTCGTAATGATTGAATGAACAGTCAACTGTCAGCTTGATTATGATCAAACGAATATTGAATTGATTGAATCTGCACATCGATCGGCGTGTTATCAATTACTCTACGGACCCCCTTACTTTGATTTCATTTTTCAGATGTTAGGGCCAAGTTCCGTATCTTGATGCCGAGCAGCGTGTTGCTTGCGGTTATTTGTAGGCTACAGTACCTTTTGTTTCAAGAATAGTAACTTATCGGGGCGGCGACAGAAATTTCGGTCTCTATAGATAGGAAGAACAGTTAAAATACAACTTTTTCCGTTTATAATAAGCACTCTTGCTAGTTAATAACTGGCACATTTCGGGCTGCTGACAATTAAGCGCCGTAGCCGTATCTACTCTCAGCGGGCCTAATATCATAGCATATATATAGGCTATGCTATTAATATATATAATATATATATATTAATATATATAATATATATATATTAATATGTATATATATATATATATATATCAGAGGTGTAACAATGTTTTGAAAAGTGGGGGGCATAATTTTCAAAACACTGCGCAAAGTGCAAACAAAATTTTTTGCCTCCCCACTTTTTGAATTTTGCCCTCAGAAATTTGAAAATGGGGGCACAAATTATCTTAACAAAAGTCATGTTAAAAAGCCACTGAGCACTAAAACTAGGGGCCCCCCGATTGTTACACCCCTTATATATATATATATATATATATATATACATACAGGGTGGCTCAATAAAAAATACACCACCAGAAGAAATGCAAGAGCTTGTGTGAAACTGGGGCGGACACTCTGAACATGCTTTGAGATATACTGACTAAAAGAATTTGCACTCAAATGTGGTGTTATTTGACATTGAAAATTAGGGCCCATATAGGTGTCTGTCCATTTATTTTCTGCGAAATTGTGAAAATACGCGCAATATTAAATTCAGACAGCTGTAATATTTGAAACAATGAAATATTTTCAAAGAAATTTTCAGAGAGTGTTCGCAAATCTTTCCTATGTAAATCCTAGAAGTTTTGTTAAAATATCTCTATTGGTTGTTTGGCTACCCTGTATATATAGAGTTTATACAGCCTACACACACACACACACACACACACACACACACACACACATATATATATATACACACATATATATACACACACATATATATATATATATGTGTGTGTGTGTGTATATATGTGTGTGTATATATATATATATATATATATATATATATATATAGAGAGAGAGAGAGAGAGAGAGAGAGAGAGAGAGAGAGAGAGAGAGAGAGTATAGAGTGCCATAGACCCATGTTATTATAGTGTGGATTTGGTCGGGAGCTCTTCCGAGTAGTCTTAGTAACCTCGAAGGGGCGCTACATAAGCCAATGAATGAATGAACGAATGATAGGAGCTAGAGGCGACAATTAATAATCTAAAGGAATAGCCATTGCTTTCATCTGGCTTTAACGTAGTGGGTGACGAAAGTTGGGAACTGCATTAGTCAGACGTCTTGAGAGTCATTGCAATGTTACCGTCAACATCATGACGGTCTAATTGAAAACATGTTCAAGCATTCTTGGTACTTTAAGGTTCAGCATACTCTAATGTTTAATAATCCATTTGTGCAGTCAAGGTCCTCGCTGCACACGATTGGTCTGCTATTCAAGAAAAGAGATCGCATTGTCTTTGAATATAAATTTATCTGGTTAAAAATTGACTGTTCGCATGATGTCTAGTCTACATAAACACAATATGCTATGAAAAGAGTGACCCCATAGCGCCTTATTTTTCAGCCAATGGATCAACGATTTACAAATATCTTCATCAACGTACATAGATCATTGTCAATGTTTGGTACACTGCAATAATTAGTTAATGCATTAGGGCCGTCCATAAATGACGTCACCAATTTTGAACGAATTTTGACCTCTCTCCTCGTCACACATCGTCACAAAAATAATGACCTCTCAAATATGACGTCAGAAAGTTCTGACCCCCTCATAAAACCAGTTGTCCGGAATGTTATGTGCGAATAATTTGCTTATAACAATCAAAAAAGCAATTAGTAAAAATATGCCTACTTAAAACCATATATAGAACGAAAAGTAAATGGAGAAAGTATAATCATTACATCCATTATGCATTTCACAAGAAGAAAAGCTCTGGTAGAATCATTATAATTATAAAAAAATAGTTTAATAACAATAATTTGAAGCGATTCCAACATTATAGTTCCCTATTCTCCCACGGACAAGCAAAATGCTCCTTCATGGAATAAATATGAATCAGAGCTTGGATCTCATCATCCTGCTCAATAGATACATGCATTCCATTTAGATCCAGCTCTTCTATGTTTAACCAATCCACACTCTCTCCATTGCTTCGTTAACGCTTACAACGTTGCCGACGTGCAGCGACTCTCTGTGGCCCGAAGCATTTTTTGTGGAATAATTGATTCATGCCTGTGCCTGTGCTTAAGAATGGCTGCCTCACTTACAAAACCCCAAAATTGGCAGCGAACGGAAAAGCAAACATTCCAGTAATTGAGAATACAATAATCATACGGTGTTTTTAAATTGCGCTAAAAATTACTGCTAATTAAGTGGAACTTGTTTAACTGAGTGGGAGTTTTTAATAAAATTACGCATTTTGATGTTTGATGTGATGAAGTGACGTCAAATATCGTCGCAAATGCGTTACCTCTACCTCCCTAGGCGCGTGGCGTCATTTATGGACTGCCCCTTAATGAAAGCAGCGCTGTGACATACAATGTGCGTGCGTGATCATGATTCAAATTAGGCTGTGACAGAAGTGAACTTCATTTCTAACAGTCTCAACTCTCGAACGACGTCCGTGTTATACTGGCACCCTGCAAAGAACTTCAGAGCTTTGCGTGCTCTGGCTTGTACATCTGCACAATGCGTCCGTATTGAGTATGTCTGACAAGCAAATGTGACAAGGATAAGCTTTGTACAAGGATATACAAGCGCTATAATATTGCGGTATTTTATTAAGCCGGTATAGGCCCTATTGTTAAATCACATCGCATTTTGTTAGGTTACATTACATTGCAATATATTTATACAGATACATTCATAGAATGGTGGGACTTTGAAATGCTAGGAAGTCTCTTACACGCTCTTTAGAGATTCCTGATAAGCACCACAAGATAACGTCTACGTGAACGTTTACCGCGAATGATCATGATTCGCATTTCATAAAAACTTATAGGCCTACAGAAGTTACCATTCACCAGCGTATCTGCAGTTAGTTTCTAAATTTAGTCTGAGCCCTTATCTGCGCCTGTGTTGAGGTTAATCGATGAAGTACAAGACTCGTTCATTGAAATACAATTTTGATGACATCGCAGATGCTTAGAAAATCCAGAATTCATTCTTCGAACAAGGCACACAATTTTAGGCATGCATCCTGATCAGCGGCGGATTCGGAGAAAGTCGTGTCATCGAGGTAACCTCAACACTAAACCCTTATGGCGACCTTCCTTAACAAAGTCTCCTAATTTCAATTTGTTTTCATCATTGTGTTACAGGCCAGACGATGACTACCTTGCCAGAACTTAAGATCCTGGATGATTCCATTGTTCGAAAAAAGAAATTTCCTTGGAACAATTTCGGGCACGTCAAAGGCAATATGATTATCGGAAAACTCGTCTTGTGCAGTCTCCTCAACAGCAGAGCAGTTTCTGCAGGAGGCTCATCATCGTCCAGTAGGCCCATTTCAATGTAGTGCGCCATGCAATGCCAGTTCATTCGGCTGACCTGTGTTCATTTTGATGTCACAGGGCATACGTTCAGTTAGCAATTGCTCGGTCGAGGTCAGCCAAAGCAGCGAATTTCTTGTACAGTTCGAATGTTTCCGTTTTGTCGAGTATTCCCGCTGTCGTTCCATTTCGTCCGTTGTTCTGTCGACTTGTGATCATGTCGTACAGTTGGCGTCTCTGCGGCGTCAGTGTCATATCGATCTCGATGCACTTGGTCACGATGACAGCCGACCTCTTGTACATGTCTTCTGAACCCATAATGGGCACAGTACGCTCACTCCTAGCCCGAGATGTCAGGGTGACCTTACCATCTGAAATATCCATGTCGACCTGTTCGGAGACTTTGTCATAGTCGAAGATGGCCGATGCGAGATCCATGTCAGCGCCCAGTCCAGTTGCTTCGCGGCGTCGCATCAGTTCGTCGGCAGGAAGGCTGCTCAGGATTTCATCCTCCAATCGGTCGACCTTGATGGTCTGCTTGACGGAACTGGACGTGCCGACCATGAGACTCCGGATGTTGAGACTGTTGATGGACTGAGAGTCAAGGGTGTCCCACTGTCCCCCGACGAATAACGACCCGGCAGATGATGATGATGATTGGCTGTGATGTTGTTTGGCGAACGATGACGACATCATACTTTTCATACTTGCCTGACCTGTAAACAAATACGATGACACTCTGAAAGAACCCGTTTGAATGCTTTATTTCACAAGGTTATTATATATGAATACCAATCGACCGAGTCAACGCCCTCTGCATTTATAATAATCAGGCAGTCAACAAGTGTTGCAGTTCATACATTACGCTTTAATATATATATATATATATATATATATATATATATATATATATATATATATATATATATATATATATAGGGCAAATTGGCCAATGCGTCGATATGCTTCACGGGCATTACCGATGCGTGTAAGGTCATGCTTTCATGCTTAAGCTATGTGAAACTCCGCAGCTGCAAGTACTCAGGCAGTGCCAATCCTGTACCAATCCTGGATAACGGAGGAGGGCGACGCTATAGTGAACTTTGTTATCATACAGTGTCGTTAAACCGCAACAGCCACCATCAAATCTATCTGTATGTCAAGCGTACGAACATCCGCATATGCTTACATTCATGCATGTATACTTACACATTCATATAAACACGGCCACATAATAGGGTTATCAAATACATGATCTGGAGGTATGTATAAATATGGCCTCACGTCTAGGCCTATTCATCGTTTGAATTACCCCTTTGTTCTTGTTTACTTCTCCCCAACAGAAAATATGCGTTAGAGTAAACACAGTTGATAATAGAGCTGTTGTGATTCCCTGAGTGGGCTGGCAAGATCGTCTACAACGCGTACACTTGTCTACATTTTGCACGCGATATTGATGTTGAATAATAATCATATATGGGCCAAAGGATTTCTCAACGACGCTTTTAACCGGAATCCTTGGTATGCGTTTTGTTGCGTGGCGTCTTTAGAAAATGTTCACACGTGTTTATGCTAAATACACATATTGCACAATAATTATAGCCTACTCTGGGCTCAATTTATAGACGACGTAAACAGGCAACGTGAAGCAATCCAGGCAACGACAGGCAAACCATACAACAAAGTTCCTGATTTACGTCGCTAAATTCCTTGCTTCAAGTGATGTATGCTCATAAACAGACTTGCTGCTCTGAAGCCTATACAAATGGCCGAGCAAATTGTCGGGTATACAACATGGACAGATACGACAACAGCAGTTAAGCAAACAATGTATGAAGCGAAGGTAGAGTAGTCGATTTCCTAAGGACTGATCTAATAATCAGACCTGGTAGTCCTCCAAAACGACATCGATCTCCTCCGTGGGGTAGACAGATGGTTGGTTGGGCAGGAGCGCAGACTCGCTATAGTAACAACTGGCAGATGGATTGCATCTGCTAGGCCCAGATGGAACTGAATTCTAATCTCTGACGCAGAGGTGAAGGTCATCATACATTCGCCCCTTAATAAAGGTCAAGTGCTCAATTAATAAATTACGAGTACTGAAAGTGATATCTATTGCCTACCCCGTCGATCTTACTCTACGGTCTACCCCATGAAATTTGAATGAAGACGACATCGTCTGTGTGCGCTGTGCTCTTGAACCGTCAGAGGCAGGCGTATCTACGACCAAGGTAAGTTATGTGCTTCACGCATGACGACGCAGCTCTATTGGAAAAGATTTCAACACATCCATAGCCTATCGAGGAATATATATATATGACCAACCCTACATCAAAGCATGTAAATACCTACCTATTCACATACTTATCTACTGACTCACATATCAACCCTCTTGCCTACCGACAAGCCAACGACCTAAATAACCACCTAGGCCTACCTATCTTAGGCTATCTATCTACCTAACTGCCTACATGAAGGTATACGCGTATGCGGATGTAGGCCTACATATATTATATATATAATATATTATATTTATAATATATATAGTACATATATATAGTATATATATAGTACATATATATAGTACATATATATATATATATTTTCATATATATATATACTCATGTAAAGACACGTGCATATATACACTCTGTGTAATCACATACATGCAATACCCATACATGCATACATAATATCTATAAAATAATATCTATAAAATAATATCTATAAAATAATATCTATAAAATAATATCTATAAAATAATATCTATAAAATAATATCTATAGAATAATATCTATAAAATAATATCTATAAAATAATATCTATAAAATAATATCTATAGAATAATATCTATAAAATAATATCTATAGAATAATATGCCTGCACACATAACTACGTACATAAACACAAGCATGTTTTCATGCATGAATGAGTACTGGATATGTCTCTACAAGCCTAAATACAGACATATGATACGTACATAGACTATAATACTTACCAACATACACATGTATGTATATATATCATGTATATATACAGACATATATATTTACATATGCGTACATTCATAAAGACTTACATACACACATGAATTCATATATATATATATATATATATATACATATATATATATATATATATATAGACATACGAACATGTGAGCATACATGTATGAGTCGTGTATACGGATAATGTGAGCGGTTGAGATGAAGAGATGGGACG